>JAENRP010000659.1:0-12188 GCA_024741835.1 Diplocarpon mali | reverse complement strand
TTTTATATACACTTTTCACCTACGGGCCAGGCCTAGGAGTTAGAAAACGAAACTAGCAAAATAAACAAATAAGCTATAGAGTTATAAAAACAATTAAAAATAGTACTAACTTAAATATCAATTTTCCTTAGTTCTCTTTAAAAGATAGGGAGAACTATTACTAGATAATACTCTTTTTATAAAGCGCCTACTTCTTCTTAATAGTTTACTATTAGTATTAGAAGAGTCCGGTCTTAATATTATAAGAGCTTTAGTATTTCGTAAAGATGCTAGTATAGTTTAATAGCTTTTGCTAATAAGGAGGGAGACTTATATTATAGTATTATTGTTATTATCCTCTTTATTATTATTATCATCCTTTGGAGAGTTATCTGCTACTAAAGGGGACGCGGCAGGAGATTCTACGGCTATAACCTCCTTAGCCTTACCTTTCTTTAAATTAAGTCGCGGGCCGGGCCTAGGAGTCGTATCAAGGGTTTTTACATAAGGCTTTTTAGTACTATACTTCTTAAGAAGAATTGTCTTATTAATTATATTATTAGCCTTGATATTATCGTTAGTGCCTTTTATCTTAGCCTAGGATTTATCCCTATATAGTTGTAGCTCTAAGTGTTAAATTAGTTTCTAAGTATAGGTAAAATTATTAAAAAGTTCCTACTTATGCTTCTTTAGATAGGTTATCAGTTGACCTATATCTTTAGATAGCAACTCTTTTACTATTATTACTATTAATAGATCGTTTTATAGTCGTCTCCTTATAAGTGCTTCTAATAGTAGGCCACCTTTTATTATATTAAGTATTATATAAAACTTGGCTAACAATTCCCTAGTAATACTCTATCTTATAATGCTTAGTTTCTTTATATAAATGGACTTAATATAAAACTCGTTTAAGTCGGCACCATTTTTAAGTAAGTCATTGCTAATAACTTCTATATAATTGTTGCTAATAGTAAGGAACCTACCTTTTCTAAGCTCTCTACCGGACTTTAAGTCAACAAACGTTCTTTATCTTATAAATATAGAGAATAAGGTGGTCTTATTAAAGATATATTCCTTAAGTAGCGTCCTAGTCTTAGTGTTTAATTCTTTCTACTGTATTGCATTTTATACTAGATTTAATAAGACCTATTAAGCATTCTTTAGGCGTAAGGGGGTAAGAGCTAATAATTCATAGGATTTTTCCTATATAGCGAATTCTCTAGTTGATTATTTTACCGTAGGTATTATATAGTAATTGATAGTCCTACTATTAGGGGAGCCAACCCGCGAGCTAGGCCTAGGAGTTAGCCTTACGAATCTCATATTAGTATTAATCTTAGTAGAAACTACTCTTAAATAGTAGTTAATACCTATAAACTATACAGCCTTAGGATACGCTACCAGCTTATATAAAGAATTATAGCAAGTCAATAAAGCACTAAGATACAGCTTATAGTGCATCCTTAAAGTCTATTGTATTAAACTATAAGTTATATTATAAAGGAAGGTGGAAAGAGAGGAAGGCTTTTTATCTAAGATTCGGAAATAGTACTTATACATTTCCATTTCCTCTTATACTAATGTTAAAAATGAATTCTTTCTTTAAGAACCATAATCATACGTGCGAACTATACTTAAGAATGCGCAGCTAAACAATTTAAGTATATTTAAGAAACCCTTAATGTAAAGCGATATTAAGGTATCCTTAATTAGTATTATTTTATATTAAGCAGGGGTCCAAGCAATATTATAGAATAATTTCAAAGCCTTAGGTACTACTTTAAACTTAGAGAAACCTAGCGATATATCTTTTTTAATCTAATTGGCCATTCTATTACTAATAGCCACTATCGCACGATTTCTAAGGTATAATAAGAATAATCTTAGATTAAGAGTAGTGCAAAATTTATAAAGGTTAAATGATACTTCTTTATTAATAATGCCTATTGATGCTAGTCTATAGTATAATATATATTATTATTTATAGAAGGTATAAAATTTCTTAAAATAGAAGTCTTTAAATATCCCTATTATAAATTTACTTAAGCGAGTTTTCATTTCTAGTATTACTATAACTTTAAATTTGTCACTATACTACAGTATTATCTTAACGTTAAAAGGGACTTGATAATATTCTATAGAGATCATTATTATAGTATCTTTAAGCTTCTCCTTAAGTATATAGTAGTCGCCCTTTGATTTCTTATAATTGATAAAGAACTATATAATATTATCTAAGGAGAATTCGTCTTATTGCAGTTTCATAATCTATTTAATAGCTCTTACTATTACCTTTTATACTAATAAAACATCTCCTTAGTTTTCCTTTTTCAAATGCTTTATTATAGACTTATAGAATTTTAGAATAAACTTTTACAGATCTTTAGGAAAGGTCTATATAATATCTGCGATATCCTTCTTAGTATTATTAAAAATTTCTAAGACATTAGTAATAGTACTCCCTTCTTTATCTGACAAATCTTCTTCTAAGTCTATAATATTACGTGCGCTAACCTATAGGCTAGGCCTGCGACTTAATTTATTTACTACTAGTGTTTAAGGTATTCTAAGCATTTCTAAGGATAGTAATTCAAACTCATCTAAGTCTAATGATTCAGAGTTATAATAATTAGCAATTTATATTTCTAGTATTATAAGTACCTTATATTTAAGGACTTCTCTATTATATGCTAATTCCACTCGTAGGCCGGGCCTATAAGTCAAATTTTCTTTATCAGTTAGTTCTACTAAAGGTAGTAGCATTTTCTAAGCAGTAGAAACCACAAATTCCTATCTCTCTATTTTATTATTAAAATAGTTTATAGTATACTTAGTAAGATAGATCATCTTTTCTTTTGCAATAAGTAGACTATATTATAACTATTATAGGCTAAGGGTATTTAAAATTATCTAATCGGGAAGGGCTAGATTATCGTACTACACTAGATCGTCTTTTATAGTTTGAATAGTAGAGTATATAATAGTACTTAAGAACCTAATAAATTTTCTACCTCTTATATTATTGCCTTAGAGTTTCTTTATGCCTTCTTAGATAGTGAAATGATTTAATACCTATATAGCCTTTGCTACTAGTTGGTATATCTTAAAAATCTTGCCTAGTCCTCGTAGGGTATTATTAGCAATAATATCAATTATAAAGTAGGTTTGGAAGAAGGTACTATAAGTGCTACTTATAAACTATAGCAATCTTTTCATACCCTTATTCTTTTTGTCTCAGTTTCTCCAAAACAAATCCACTAATATAAAGTAACCTTAATACTTTTGTAAAAACTTTTCATAATCAATTCCTTTGACCTTAAGCTCTCCCTTAAGAAAATCATCGAAGCCTAAGAACCCCTCTTTAATAGTAGAAATTCTATAGTTTAATACTTTAATAGAGGAATTCAAGAATACTTATTATTCTGTTTTACCTAACGTTCTATAGGTAGTTATAACATCTTTTAATAATCTTAGTGACTTGCTATCCTATAAAAACCCTCCCTTTAATATTAGTTTATTATTAGTAGTACTTAAGGACTTGCTACCTAAGGTAATAACCGATATATTCTTCTTAGGTATGGCCTTTTTACTTATAGTTAGTAGTACTATAATGAATTATTTAATAAGGGGAGGGTAGTTCTAAATAAAGAGATAATTGTTTAAGAAAGATTAATAATATAAAAGGCTTATATTAGAAAAGATTAATAATAGAAAGATAATAGTAGTAGTACTACTAGTACTAGTGCTAAGGTTTAGTAGGGTTATAGAAAAGGTAAAAAAAAAGTATGATTATAGTATAAGGAGAGATTTATTTATAGAGATAGGAACTACGCTAGTATATAAAGGAAAAGTAGGCATAAAGAGGCTAGAAGTAGGAACAAAAGTAGGGTATAACGCATACAAGGACTTATAATTGGTAAATGACAATTATCAAAGGTAAGGATGATATTTTAAAGGTAAGCATTAGAAAGTTGTATATAAAGGGAATAATTAAAGAATAAATCATATAAAGAGTAAAGTAAATAAAGAATATATATAAAATAGAATAATAGGTTAAGAATAAAAAGGTGTAGGTATATAAAAAGTAGATGATTTTAAAAAAAATTCAATATCTAATTTGCAATTTTTCTAAATGGTTTTTAAAGAAGGAGTAGACTCAATTCTTTAGATTGCTTAATTCAATTGTCAGTTCTATTATTACTTTAAAGTCTTCTTCTCTTACATTAGTTCTTACCTTTTAGCGATTTCTCTAATTTAGGTGCCTTTATTAAAGGAACCTTTATTTATATCCTTAGGTTTAGTGGCCGAAGTTTATCTGAACTATCTTATAAGCTAAAGCTAGCTAAGTCTAACCTTACTCGTAGGCTAGGCTTATAAGTCAGTCTTGGCGTTTCTAAACTTAAGGGTAAAAACAGGGGGTTGGTTCCTAAATTAGGGTCTAATACTATACTAGTATCTCAGTTTATCTCTTTTCCGAATTTTCTTATAATAATACCTTTATTAATTAATATATTAAGCTCTTAGATAGCATTTACTTTATCGCATAGTCCTTAAGACTTAAGTCTATAAAGAAGCGATTTAGTATTTGTAATGTTTGTCTAGGCTTTAATAAGGGCATTAAAGAGCTTCTGATTATATTCTATAAGGTGGATTTTCAATTCGTCTTTATTAAAAAGAAATAACTCCTATACTTTAATTATAATTAATAGATCTATTTAAAAGCGTTAATTAATAATAGCTTTAAAGAGGCTGCTATAGTTCTTAAGATAAAAAGCTACTTTGAAAGGTATAATAGTTCTACTTGCGTTAATTTATTAAGATACTAAGGGCTGCTTTAGAGTAAAGACTAAAAAGATAAGATTAGAGATTTGAGTCTTATTTTCCAAGGTGTTCTTATTATAGATAGCTGTATAATTATTATAAAAGGCTATAAAACTACTAATCTTATAAGATTTATTTGAAAGCATTTTAAGAAGGTATTCCTATTTTGTTATTATTATAATTGGATTGCTATTATTAGTAATAGGTCGCAAGATCTCCTTTCGCTTTAATTTTATAGTTATTTAAGCTAATTGAGATTTTGAACTAAGTGCTTAAGAAGTCTATCGACTTATCTTCTTTATAGATAGAGTGAGTTTTATATTTAACTAAAAGCCAACTTACCTATTAAGGCTTCTAAAAGCTGGCCCTTATCTAATTAATAGGATTTGATAATCTAAGACTTGCTTTTTAATAAAATTAACTTGCAGGCTAAAACTGCGAATGATAATTGGAATTTCTTTATTAGCAGTACTTATATCTCTCTTTATTAAAATGACTTAATTGTAAAGACTAAGGCCAATTAATTAAAGAGGTTTAAAGTAGGCTATAAGCTAATAGGTTCCTTTACTTTTTGCTATTATAGCTAAAAGGTAAAGTCTATAGTACATTCGAAGGACTTATTGAATAAGATTAAATATTATATTATAAAGAAAATAAGAAGGTATAAAGGTCGCGCTATTTATAAGGTAGAAGTAATAAAGATATATCTCTATTTCTTATCTTATAATAGAGAGGAATATACCTATAAAAGCACTATTATTAGTAGTAAAATTATCGGTTAGGAAGTAGCATTTAAAGGGTTTAGGTATTACAATTGACCCTTCTTCCTCTATTTCATCCTGCTATTTATTACTTAATAATATTAATAAAAAGGAATTGTTCTATTCAATCGGCTTTAACGCTTTTAAGACTTTAAGATTAGCCTTAAATTTTATAGCACTTAAAGATGCCTTTATTATTAATAGATTAGATTTGCGTATCTTTAAAAAGATGAAGAATTAATTATTAAAGTGGATTAGAAAAAGATCAATATCTTCTACTATATAAAGAAGTTTAAGGTATTTAATAGTTTTATTAATATTAAATCCTTTATAATTAAGACTATAGTAAATCGAAAGAGAGTAAATATAAAGGTTATAAAGTCTTCTCCTTTCGATTCCTATATTAGGAAGATACTATTAAAAGCGAGTTTTTATTATAAAGGAAATTTGAATATTATATTATTCTTTAAGCTTAAGGTTAAGAATAACCGATTAAGGCATATTACTATAATTATAAATGTCTTAATTAATAGATTCCTCTTTGCATTCTCTTTCTTATAAGATAAAATAGTCTTACTTAGCATTTAAGAGATTAGGTTCTTAACATTTATAATTATTAAAGAATTAAATAATATTTATAAAGGCGAATTTGTCTAAGGTAAGCTATTGAATCTGTCTAACGGCTCTCTTAATTATTTCTAAAGTAGTAGGAATAGGGTCTTCCCTTATATTATTATTTTTAAAGCAATTGTATATAAATATAAAAAAGTCAAGAACTAGCTCTTTTAAGTTATTAGAAAAGGAGTTTAAATAGGCGCGTAATCCTTTAGTTTCAAATTATAAATTAGCTAAGGTAGTCGTCGAACGATCTATTATTCTTTAAAGTCGCGCTAAAATAGGTTATCTAATTAGAGGAGAGTCCTTTAAAGACTTTGAAAGGTCTAATAAAGCGGCGCTAAGGGTTTAAGCAGTCTATTTAGCTGCAGTCTTTAAGGTTATTTTAGCAAAGGTTAAATTGGATCCCCTTTTAGAATCCTTAGTTCTAACTCCTAGTCTAAAACTATAAGTCAAATTATAGGATTTAGCACTTATTATATCTTTAGGCTAAGAAGCGAATTTTAAAGCAGGCTTAATTATCAATAACTAATTCCCTTCTTTATTATTAAAGAAATCTTATCTAAACCCTAATATAAGAGTCCAGTTCTCTTTTAAAATAAGTAAACTATAAGCAGAAGCGCGAAGCCTTAGCATATTAATAATAGTACTATTAAATAAAGTAATATCTATAGTCTAATTTGATCTTTTTATAACCCTATTAGCTACTATAAGTACTGCATTAAATAGGCCTATAAATCTGCGATTGCGAATTCGATTGCCTTAGAATTTTACTACTCCTTCTTAAATAATAAAGAAATTGAGAATCTAAATAGCTTTAGCTATAAGAGTATTTTCCTTAAGAATTTTTAATAACACTCGCCTTCTATTATTAGAATTAATATTTATTAAGAAGCGCGAATAAAATAGGAGTCTTCTCTTATTAGTAGTTGAATTATCTAGTTATTAAATAGATTCTTCCTTTTATCTTAATCCATTTTAAAAGTGTTGGCCAAGGTTATATATTAATCTGCGTTAGCTAAGAATTCCTCTTTAAAGATTCCCTTTAGTTTTAATTCTTTAGTTAAAAAGTTGTTAAATTGGAGAATTCCAAGGGCTACTTAGGTTAAAAGGTTATTAATAGCATTCGCATAAGCTGAAAGGAGTTTTTATTACTCTATATCTCCTAAGGCTGCGTAGGTCGATTTGAAGCTCTCTAATAATATAATAGCTCTGCTATCCTAAGAGAAGTTTATAACTAGTGTTTATTTATCTCTTACTATAGTAAATAAAGCTATTTTTAAGTTCTTTAAAGGCATATTACTTATAAAAGATAGAAAGTGTGAATAAGAGAGCTTAATAGGGTATAAGAATTAAAAGGGCATATAAGCTGCAATAGGTTTATTATATATATATTAAGGAAATTGGACTTTTATTTATTATTTAAGGAAAGTAATAGGAATATTATAATTAAAGGCTAATATTAAAAATGTAAAATAAGTTAGAGTAGGCTAGAATTTAAGGTAATCTTAAAAGATCTATATCTTAAATAATAAAGGAGGCGACCTTACTAAAAATATAAAAATAAGGATTATAAGAAGGTAGAATAATTAATAGGCTAAGAAATCGCTTAGTATTCCTACTTACGTTCTTTAAATATCTTAAGAATAATAACTTAAGGTTATGATTCGTTAGGTATTTTGATATTCTTTGCTTATAAGTCTGGCTTACAAGTTAAGTTGGAAAAATCTTAGTCTTCGTCTAAGGGTTTAAAATTGCTTATATCGCTATCGGTTCTTATAGAAGATTCAGAGGTTGTATCAATTTCTAATTTATCTTCTAAAGGGAATAAGGTCTAATCGTATTAATAAAAGCGTTTCAGTCGGTTAGCTATAAAGGTTCCTTTAATATTAACTCTATTAAGTTCCTAAAGAGAATAGTATCCCTTTTCTTTCTACTTAAATTTAACCTTAAATAGGCTAAGCTATTAATAGTTAAGTTTAGTATCTACTAATATATTAATACTTCTTATAATATTATAAACTAAAATAAGATCATCTTTTTAAATAGGATGCATTTTAAGTACTTTAAAAGCAGCTTATACTTCCTTAGCTTTTTCCTAATATTATTTCTTTTATAAAATGATTTCTTTTATATCTATATCTTAGAGCTTAAGTTGTTAGCATCTTATTATAAGCAAATGAACAGTTTTAAATTTGACTATAGTCGAATAATCTTTAAATAGGCTATTAAGATTTAAGAGGGAGCTATGCCTCTTTGCTATAGATAAAGAAGAATAGTATAACTCTAGTCAATTTATAGATTATCATTCGATAAGCAAAGAGTATTCTATAAAAGCGTTTTATATAATCCTTAAATCCTTTGTAAGTAACTTTGGATAGACTATTAAGAATATTATAATATCCTTATTTTACTACTTTATTAGCTTTCGAATTATATACTAAGATTTAAACCCGTTTAATACTATATTTTTATAAGAAAGCTTTAACTACTCCTTTATTTTTAAGGCCTTTATTAATAGTTAATCTGCTAAAAAGTCTATAGCAATAAACTACGTCTTCTTAAAGGAACTTTATAATAGATTCAAAGTTAGCAAATCTTAAAGGTTATCCTTTAAACTATCCTAATAGGTCTTCCTTTACTAAAATAAAATATATTATCCTATTTTTAATAGTTAGTACTTATATAATATTAAGGCTGACTTTATAAAAAAGGCCTAATGGCTAAATTAGGAATAAAGGATTTTCCTTATAATTAGGTTTTCATTTCTAATAAGGGATACAACTCTTTATAAAAGCTTTATAGCTTTTAAAAGAGCCTTTCTAAAAGAATTTTCTTAAGAGTTAATAGTAAGTAGACTTAGCTCCTTAGTGGCCAGTCTCTTTATAAATATCTTAAATAGCCTTAGCTTATAGTTTATTATCATTTAAATAGAGCTATATAAGAAATGAGTTATTACTCCTTTTAAATAATCGCTATCCTCACCTTAGATAAATTAAAGCTTTAGCTTTAAACTTTTGAAAATCCTTAAGAGGAACTGTCTTTAATTATTTAAGTGTAATTAAAAATTTTACAATTTCCTTAAAGTTACCTAAGTAGTTAGGTAATAAAATTCTTTCATTTGACTTATAGGCTAGGACCGCAAGTTGAGTCCCTTTAAAGCGATATATTAATAGATAATTAACTTCGTTTTCTACCTACTTATTAATATCTATTTTATCTTCTTTAATTAAATCAAAGGGGTAGGGATAAGTTCTTTTTAAAAGGCTATTTGTAATAGTATTTTTCATTTTTAGAATATATTTAACTTTAAAGTCTATTAGTCTTATTTAAGCAATCCATTTTATTAATAAAGCTTTTAATAGGTCGCTTATAGCTCTATTCAATTATTCTATTAGCACTTTAATATTAGTTTTAAAGATAAAGTAAGTGCTATAAAGGTCGCTTCTCATCTTTTTTATTGCTTTTAATACGCCTTTGCATTCCTATTTAATAGTATTATACTTTATCTCTACTAAATTCTAAAGATCACTTTTAAAGTAAGCTAAATATCTTTTTTATTAGCTATCAACTTATTAAAGGATAGTACCTTATTTAATTAAGCTTATATCAACTATTAGTATAATTGGACTAGCGTTAGCTCTATAGTCTATTTTAATTAGATATAGCGCTTTAAGCAACGCTTGCTTCAGTTGTTTTATAGCCTCTATTTAAAGTTCCTCCTATTAAAACTCAGCCCCTTTTTAAAATAAGGAGTAAATAGGTACTGCCTTTTTAGTAAAATCCTTAATTTATATACAATAGTATACTATAATACTAATAAATGCGCAAGCTTCTACTATATTATTATACCTCTTCCATTTGTCGATTTTAAGTACTTTAGCCCTTTAAGGACTTCGGCCATTGGAATTAGTAATGAAACTAATAATTTCCATTAATAGAAGATAGTATTATAACTTCAGACCAACTGTTGCTCTTACCCTTTCGAATTATATAAGCACTTAGTCTAAGTTCTAAATATGTTCTATTATAAATTGCTATATACTAAGGAGAACTTCTTTATAATTATAAAATAATCTTAATCCTTTTACTCTTATATTATTTATATAAGGGAGCGTAATATTAGGTATATAATCTATTAGTATCTTATAGATTACTTAGACAAATTGAACAATTGAATTTATAGCCCTTTAAGGTAATCTTATTATTTAAAGTAGCTTAAAAGGGGTTTGAATTACCATTATATCTCTTGATTTAATATTAAGAATAAATTAGTTATATTTAAAGAAGAAGTTAATAAGAGAGCTATAGGTTAATCTTACGAATTTATTTAAAAATTTATCTATATTTAAAAGAATATTAATATCCTTAATAATTACTTAGTTCATCTCTACTACTGCTATTATTAGTCTATAAGTTCCCTTTTCTTTCTTAGCAACTAAGAACTATTTATTCCTATAAAGGCTATTATAAAACTTAAGAATACCTTACTTTAGCTTATCCTTTAATATTTCGATTACCTTTTCTTAAAGAGCTTTAGGGACCCTAAATGTTTTCTCTTACTAGGCTTTATAAGGTATTATCTTAATTTCAATATAAGGTATAACCTCTTTTTAAATCTAGCTAAGTTCTATCTAATTAAAAGCTAAGGCGTCCTTCTGATTTATTAAGGTTTTATAAAGTAGTTTATATTCTTACTTTATTAAATTATCTTTAATTTTCAATATATTAAAACGCTCTTTTATTAGCTAATATCCGATAGGTTTATTAGAAAATCTACTTATAATAAACTTATCGAATTTGCCACTTAGCTTTAGAGGTCGAAGCTTCTTATCTTATTCAAATTAATTATCTAATCCTTTAATCTTTAAGCTATTAGAGATTCCCTAATCTACTAATTATACTTTATCTACCTTGCTTTTATATATAGTTCGAATATTAACTAGTATTTTGCTTTTCTACTTCTTTCCTTTTTTATTAAATCTTATAAAATAGTCCGAATTTTCTTTTTTAAAAATAAATAAAAGATTTTCAAAGTCGTTAATTTAAAGTATATAGATAGAAATATTATTAGTAATTTTATTATTTTTCACTTATAAGTCTAGTCTATAAGTGGTTTTTAAGTTTTTTAAAATAATTAGTAAATTATTGAAATTTATAAAATAAACTCTCTTCTCTATCTTATTTTTCTTTTTTCTTAATTGTTAAGCTGATAAAATGCCAATTGCATTATTCTTTAAAATCTTAGATTTAACTCCTAAGCTAGGACTGCGAATCAAATCGCTATTATTTAAAATTGGCAAACTTACCTTCCTTTTGCTATAACTCCTTGCTAAGTGCCTTCCTTTATTAGTATTAAGCCTAGCCCTTATACTAGCTAATTATTTCCTAAAACCTTATTCTAGAATTCGGCTATATCTCTTATAATAACCATCTATCCTTTTAAAGATCGATCTATATTCTAAAGACTAGCTTTTATAAGACTATCTTTAAGATAGTTAAATATTAGTTAAGATTTTAAAATAAAGGGTATTCTTAAAAGAATATCATTTAAAGAATTCTCTATTATTAAAAAGTTAGTATAATTAATAATCCCTTCGACTTTAACCTTTACATTTTTCATCTATCTATTAAAATTGTATTTCAATCTAAAGATAGTTGAATATATAAGAAGTCGATTGCTAATAATTGTCAATTAAGCTATTTCCGCCACTTTTCTAATTATTATATTAACTTTTAAACTATAATCGATTAGAGCCTTTACTTTAACTAATTCTTCTATTAAATAAATAATAATAAGGCTTTTTATTACAACTGCTAAACAATTTCAATTAATATTCTAAGATATTAAGGCTATTGCTATAATATTATAATACCTTTAGGTTCCTTTATCTTTTATAATCTAAAGATATTTAATTAAGGCTAAGTGCTTTTTAAAGTTCTTTTATATTATAATTTCCATTTCCTTATTATTATTCAAATCTTTAAAGGCAATTAGGATATGCTTTC
>JAENRP010000658.1:0-12313 GCA_024741835.1 Diplocarpon mali | reverse complement strand
AATTTATATAATTTATAAATAATAATTATAAAGTGATCTTTAAGGCTAAAATTAAAGATAGACTTTATATTATCTTAAAGGTAATATTATAGAAATTGACTCTTAAGCTAAACCTATAAGTAGGTTCCTTTAAGGAAAGTGCACTCTTTACCTTAATACAATTGAGTAAGGATAAGGAGAATAGATGGACTCTTAAGCTAGGATCGCAAGTGGAATTCGTAGAAATAACTCCTAGGCTAGGACTGCAAGTAAAATTCGCGAATTTGTTAAAGACAACTCTTAAGCTAAGACCGCAAGTAGATCTTGCTATTTTTAGGAAATCGACTCTTAAGCTAGGACCGCAAGTAGATCTTGCGGTTTTATTAAAAACGACTCTTAAGCTAGGCTTGCAATTAGAAAATAGTAAAACCTTAAACTGCTATTACTAGTCCTTTCCAGCTGCTAATAATAAAGTATCGACTAACAATAGGCTATTAAAGCTATTAAAAGCCGAAAGCCTATTAAGGTATTAGCTAATATATAAAAGATTCGCGTATTTAAAATTAGAGAAATTAAAGGGCTTATATAAGGTCTTAACCTTAAAATAGAAGATCTAAGTACTAAAGGATTGCTTAATATATTGAATTTGCAAGCTAATAAAACTTCAAAATCGAATGCAAACTAAGCTTAGTCTATAGAAAGATTCGATACTAGTACTAATATCTATTAATACTACTAAACTATTTACAACTTTAATTAAAGGAAATAATTAGTTTTCTTAAATAGTAGATAACTCCACTTAATAGATATAGACTATTTGCGCTAAGACCAAATCTAAGCTTATAGAAAAGCTGGAAACTTAGAAAGTGATAGAGGAACGCTAGACCTAATTAAAGCTAATAGCTATTAGGTCTGATAATACATTAGAGATTAGGGCAAAGCTTAATAAATAGGCAAAATAAGGAGTTTATTATAAACTAACTATAATATATAAAGGTTCTTATTAAAATGGCATTACTAAGCGAAGCATTTAATAAGCAGAGACTAACTATTGCGCTCTATTATAAGATACTAACCTACTATTAGAATTCTAGGACCTTATAGTTAAGGTAAACGCATACCTACGAAATAAAATAGGTAGTAGACTAATAGTTAATAGCACTTGAATATTATTATATAAGGTATATTTTAAATAGAAACTAAGCCTAGACTATATCCGCGTCTTTAAAAGCGTCTACTACTCTTATATTAGCCTAAAGTCCTAGCCTACGGGTATAAAGAGTAAGAAGCTAATAGACTAAGGTAAAGAGTATATATTTATTAAGTATATTAAATAGATAATAAAATAATAGATAGTATATGCGCTAGATTTAAAGTAAGTAATTATATCTTTAGTAATTAAGTTTAATAAATCTTAAAATAGGAAGGAGCTATCCTTAAAGCTTTATATAATTAAAGATTCGCAAGGTATACTACTTAATAGTAATACTATTAAGCCGAACTAATAATCCCTCTCTCTTAGCTTAAGTATATTAAGCGCACTTGCTAATCGACGACCTATTAGTCGCCTAAAGGCCGAATAGACCATTCCTATCGTCTGCGAATTACCTAAAGTACAGAATAACTTTAATATTATTATCCCTTTAGTTAAAGTACCTACGGTAAAGGATATTCCTAAAATAGGTATAAGTAATAATAAGCCTTTACTACTAGAAAGCGGTTCCTTAAATAATAAGCTTATAGAACCTACAGCTGAACCTACGCCTTTGAAAAGGAATAGAGACTTAGAACTAGAAGACGCCTTAGACGAACGCGAATCTAAGCGTATCTAAGCTATAATAGCACATAGGATCTATAAGCTTGAACTTTAATAGAGCTTTAATAAAGATAATGTATTCTTAGCCGCTAAGGGGATAATGAAAATCTCTCTTTTAAAGATATATAATAAAGCTATTAACGACCTAGAGAATAGAGTAGTATAAAATAAGGCAATCTAAGAGGAGATAAGCTCTCTTATTACAAATAGTATATAGATAAAGGAACCGATGCTAAAGGACGTAAACCTGGTTTTAACAAAGTAGGTCTTTATAATTAAGATATATGCAGATAGGACCCTAGAACGTTATAAGGCAAGGCTTATAGCTAAGGGCTTCTCTTAATAATATAGAAAAGACTACTTCAATACATTCGCGCTAATAGTTCGCATAGATACCCTTTATATATTTATAGCAATAGTAGCTGCTAAGGACCTTGAATGCAGATAGTATAATATTAAAAATGCATTTACTAAAGCGATTATAAAGGAACGGATTTTTCTCTCCTAACCTAATGGTATTCTTATATATGCTAGCCACTCTCTTTATATACTCTGCAGTATTTATAAGCTCAAATAATCAGCCTATAATTAGAACCTCTTATATAGCTCTACTTTAATAGAAATAGGATTCATTTAAAGCCTAGCTAACCCTTATCTTTTTACTTATACTAAGCGTAGAATTAAGTTGCTCTTATATATTAATAATATTACTACAGCTGCGAAAACAACTACTCAATTAGATTAGTTCTTTATAATAATTCGGAAACGTTTTAATACCAAGGATCTAAGGGGAATTTATAAGATCCTCGGCATCTGCGTTATAAGGAACCGCTCCACTTAAGAACTCTGATTAGATTAAGAGTAATATATTAAAAAGATCCTAGACCGAATAGGACTCTCCACTTATACTCCCAACTTTAAGCTAAAGCGTACTCCAATTGAAGGAAAGTATAATAAGTTAAAGCCTACTAATGAAAATAAGTAAAGAGGAGATTTGAAGAAATATTAATAGGATATTAGAGCGATTATATATACTATAGTATATATAAGACCAGATATTACCTTTATTATTAAGCAACTTAGTCAAAACCTAAAGGATCCGACGATTCGATATAAGAATGCAGTCAAGCGACTTAAAAGGTACCTTTAATTGATAATTATATAAAAGGTAAGATATAGACTAATGAAATATATAAGCGCAAAGCTTAAGGTATATACTAATTCCAATTAAGCAAATATAAAAGGTTAGAAAAGTATATCTAAAAGTGTAATAGTACTATATAGTAGACTTATATTATAAGGAAGTAGGAAGTAGAAATCAGTAGCTACCGCAAGCACTAAGGCCAAATATATATTAATATTATCAAATTGCAAGTAAAGATTATAAATTACCTAAATTCTAAAAGACATAGGTTTCGCTAAGTATATTAGATAAGATAGGAACTATATTAATCTTTAAGCAGATAATATAAGGGCAATTATACTCGCAAAGAACCTATACTTATATAAGCGGTCGAAATATATCGATATTGCCTACTACTTTATCTACAACCTTATTATAAAGAATAAGTTATCGATTACCTATATCCTAACCGATCGAATAGTAGCAGATGGATTTATAAAGCTACTAAAGATAGTTGCAAAGTTCAAAGCATTTAAAGATATGCTAAGGTTATAGAAAACAGTAGGGGCTTAATAGGCTTAAGGACGACTCCTAGGCCCGCCCCGCGAGTTAGGTTACGTAGTCTTATAAAAGAAAGTTTTTAAATCGACTCCTAGGCCTAAACCGCAAGTTAAGTTATATAGTCTTATAAAGGAATATCTTTTAAGAAATTTAACTCCTAGTCCCGCCTTATAAGTAAAATTGGTGATTTCAATAGAGGTTGCTATTAATTGATTATTTTTAATTTAAAGAGATATTTAAAAGTTAGATTAACGCAAAAGGATAGTTATTATTTTCTTAACTGCAAGTCAATTAGAATAAGGTCTAAGTAGGAGTATTAAAATAGGTGATATAGCTATTACTCTAATATATTATTATATAACCCTACTGCTTAATTAATAGGATATTAATATATATATAGCTAAAGGGAAGAAAGGGGTAACCTTCCTTCCCTAACTCTTACTAATATATCGACTATCGACCTCTAGAAGTTTCTATTACCTACTGCGCCGACTCATTTAAGCTTAATAAAGATAGACTTTATATTATTTTAAAGGTAATATTATAGAAATTAACTTTTAGGCCAGACCTATAAGTAGATTCCTTTAAGGAAAGTGCACTCTCCGCCTTAATATAATTAAGCGAGGATAAGGAGAATAGATAGACTCTTAAGCTAGGATTATAAGTAAAATTCGTAAAAAT
Source organism: Diplocarpon mali (assembly GCA_024741835.1). Taxonomy (NCBI): domain Eukaryota; kingdom Fungi; phylum Ascomycota; class Leotiomycetes; order Helotiales; family Drepanopezizaceae; genus Diplocarpon; species Diplocarpon mali. The sequence continues at coordinate 8,153 of JAENRP010000658.1, read as the reverse complement.
AACTCTTAAGCTAGGACTATAGGTAGAGTATAAGGTATCCTTAAAGATAACTCTTAAGCTAGGATCATAAGTGAATTTAGTAGAAATAACTCTTAGGCTAAGACTGCAAGTGGATTCTATAAATTCGCTAATAACGACTCTTAAGCTAAGACCGCAAGTAAAATTCGCAAATTTATTAAAGACGACTCTTAAGCTAGGACTGCAAGTAAATCTTGCAGTTTTACTAAAAACGACTCTTAAGCCAGGCTTGCAATTGGAAAATGGTAAAACCTTGAACTACTATTATTAGTCCTTTTTAGCTGCCGATAATAAAGTATCGACTAATAATAGGCTATTAAAGCTATTAGAAGCCGAAAGCCTATTAAGATATTAACTAATATATAAAAGATTCGCATATCTAAGGCTAAAGAAATTAAAGGGTATATATAAGGTCTTAACCTTAAAATAGAAGATCTAAGTATTAAAAGATCGCTTAATATACCAAATTTGCAAGCTAATAAAACTTTAAAATTAAACGCAAACTAAGCTTAATTTATAAAAAGATTTAATACTAGCGCTAATATCTATTAATACTACTAGACTATTTATAACCTTAATTAGAGGAAATAATTAGTTTTCTTAAATAGTAGATAACTCTACTTAATAGATATAGACTATTTGCGCTAGGACCAAATCTAAGCTTATAGAAAAGCTAGAAACTTAAAAAGTGATAAAGGAATACTAGACCTAGTTAAAGCTAATAGCTATTAAGTCTGATAACGCATTAGAGATTAAAGCAAAGCTTAATAAATAGGTAAAATAAGGAGTTTGCTACAAACTAACTATAATATATAAAGGTTCTTATTAGAATAGCATTATTAAGTAAAGCATTTAGCAAGTAGAGACTAATTATTGTACTCTATTATAAGATGCTAACCTACTATTAGAATTCTAAGACCTTGCGATTAAGGCAGACGTATACCTACGAAATAAAATAGGTAGTAGACTAATAGTTAATAGCACTTAAATATCGCTATATAAGGCATATTTTAAATAGAAACTAAGCCTAGACTATATCTGCGTCTTTAGAAGCGTCTGCTACTCTTATATTAGCCTAAAGTCCTGGCCTATAGGTATAAAGAGCAAGAAGCTAATAGATTAAGGTAGAGAGTATATATTTATTAAGTATATTAAATAGATAATAAAGCAATAGATAGTATACGCGCTAGACTTAAGGTAAGTAATCATATCTTTAATAGTTAAATTTAATAAATCTTAAAATAAGAAGGAGCTATCCTTAAAGCTTTATATACTTAGAGATTCGCAAAGTATACTACTTAATAGTAATATTATTAAGCCGAACTAATAACCCCTCTCTTTAAGCTTAAGTATATCAAGCGCACCTGCTGATCGACAACCTACTAATTGCCTAAAGGCCGAATAGACTATTCCTATTATCTACGAACTACCTAAAGTATAGAATAACTTCAATATTATTATTCCTTTAATTAAAGCACTTATAGTAAAGGATATTCCTAAAATAGGTATAAGTAATAATAAGCCTCTACTACTAGAAAGCGGTTCCTTAAATAATAAGCCTATAGAACCTATAGCTAAACCTATACCTTTAAAGAGGAATAGAGACCTAAAACTAAAAGATACCTTAGACAAACGCAAGTCTAAGCGTATCTAAGCTATAATAGCGCATAGGATCTACAAGCTTAAACTCTAATAGAGCTTTAATAAAGATAATGCGTTCTTAGCTGCTAAGGAGATAATAAAAATCTCTCTTTTAAAAATATATAATAAAGCTATTAATAACCTAAAGAATAAAGTAGTATAGAATAAGATAATCTAAAAGGAGATAAGCTCTTTTATTATAAATAGTATATAGATAGAAGAACTAATGCCAAAGGACGTAAACCTAATATTAATAAAGTAGGTCTTTACAATTAAGATATATATAGATAGGACCTTAGAATGTTATAAAGCAAGGCTTATAGCTAAGGGCTTCTCTTAATAGTATAGAGAAGACTACTTTAATACATTTGCGCCAATAGTTCGCATAAACACCTTTTGTATATTTATAGTAATAGTAGCTGCTAAGGACCTTGAATATAAATAGTATAATATTAAAAATGCATTTATTAAAGCAATTATAAAGGAACGGATTTTTCTCTCCCAACCTAATAGTATTCCTATATGCGCTAGCCACTCCTTTTATATACTCTATAGTATCTATAGGCTTAAATAATTAGCCTATAATTAAAACCTCTTATATAGCTTTACTCTAATAGAAATGGGATTCGTTTAAAGCCTAGCTAACCCTTATCTATTTACCTATATTAAGTGTAAAATCAAGTTACTACTATATATTAATAATATTGCTATAGCTGCGAAAACAACTACTTAATTGGATTAGTTCTTTATAATAATTCAAAAACGTTTTAATACTAAGGATCTAAAGGGAATTTATAAGATCCTTAGCATCTGCGTCATAAGGAACCGCTCTACTTAAGAACTCTAATTAGATTAAGAGCAGTATATTAAGAAGATCCTAGACTAAATAGGACTCTCTACTTATACTTTTAACTTTAAGCTAAAGTAAACTCTAATTAAAGGAAAGTATAATAAGTTAGAGCCTATTAATAAAAATAAGTAGAAAGGAGATCTAAAGAAGTACTAATAGAATATTAAAGCAATTATATATACTATAGTATATATAAGATTAAATATTGCCTTTATTATTAAGTAACTTAATCAGAACTTAAAGGATCTAACAATTTAATATAAGAATATAGTCAAGCGATTTAAAAGGTACCTTCGATCGACAATTATATAAAAGGTAAGATATAGACTAATGAAATATATAAGCGCAAAGCTTAAGGTATATACTAATTCTAACTAAGCAAATATAAAAGGTCGGAAAAGTATATTTAAAAGTGTAATAATACTATATAGTAGACCTATATTATAAAGAAGTAGGAAGTAGAAATCAGTAGCTACTGCAAGCACTAAGGCTAAATATATATTAATATTATCAAATTATAAGTAAGGATTATAGATCGCCTAAGTTTTAAAAGATATAGGTTTTACTAAGTATATTAAATGAAATAGGAACTATATTAATCTTTAAGCAGATAATATAAAGGTAATTGCACTTATAAAGAATCCATACTTATATAAGCGATCGAAATATATTAATATTACTTACTACTTTATTTATAACCTTATTATAAAGAATAAGTTATCAATTACCTATATCCTAACCAATCGAATAGTAGCAGATGGATTTATAAAGCTATTAAAGATAGTTGCAAAGTTCGAAGCATTTAAAGATATACTAAGGTTGCAAAAGATAGTAGGGGCTTAGCAGGCTTAAGGACGACTCCTAGGCCTACCCTGCGAGTTAGGTCATATAGTCTTATAGAGTAAAGTTTTTTTTAGATCGACTCCTAGGCCTAGACCGTAAGTTAAGTCACATAGTCTTATAAAGGAATGCTTTTAGAAATTTAACTCCTAGTCCCGCCTTACGAGTAGGATTAGTAATTTCAATAGAAGTTGCTATTAATTGATTATTTTTAATTTAAAGAGATACCTAAGAATTAGATTAGCGCAAAAGGATAATTGTTATTTTCCCGACTATAGGTTAATTAAAGTAAGGTTTAAGTAAGGGTATTAAGATAGGTAATATAGCTATCACTCTAATATATTATCATATAACCCTACTGCTTAATCAATAGGATATTGATATATATATAGCTATAGGTAAGAAAGGGGTAACCTTCCTTCCCTAACTCTTACTAATATATCGACCATCGACCTTTAGAAGTTTCCTATACCTACTGCGCCGACTTACTTAAGCTCAATAGAATCTAAATAGCTCTAGCGGTAAGAGTATTTTCTTTAAGAATTTTTAATAATACTTATCTTCTATTATTAAAATCAATATTTGTTAGGAAGCGCAAATAAAATAGGAGTCCTCTTTTATTAATAGCTAAATTATCTAATTATCAAATAGATTCTTCTCTTTTATCTTAGTCTATTTTAAAAGTGTTAGCCAAGGTTATATATTAATCTATATCAGCTAAGAATTCCTCTTTAAAGATTCCCTTTAGTTTTAATTCTTTAATTAAGAAGTCGTTAAATTGGAGAATTCCAAGGGCTACTTAAGTTAAAAGGTTATTAATAGCATTCGCGTAAGCTAAAAGGAGTTTTTATTACTTTATATCTCCTAAGGCTGCGTAGGTCGATTTGAAGTTTTCTAATAATATAATAGCTCTGCTATCTTAAGAGAAGTTTGTAACTAGTGTTTATTTATCCCTTATTATAGTAGATAAAACCATTTATAAGTTCTTTAAAGGCATATTACTTATAAAAGATAGGGAGTATAAATAAGAGAGTTTAATAAGATATAAGAATTAAAAGGGTATATAAGTTGCAATAGGTTTACTATATATATATATATTAAAGAAATTGGACTTTTTAATTTATTATTTAAGGAAAGTAATAGGAATGCTATAATTAAAGGCTAATATTAAGAATATAAAATAAGTTAAAGTAGGTAAGAATTTAAGGTGATCTTAAAAGATCTATATTTTAAATAATAAAAGAGGCGTCCTTACTAAAAATGTAAAAATAAGGATTAAAGGAAGATAAGACAATTAATAGGCTAGGAAATCGTTTAATATTCCAGTTTGCATTCTTTAGATATTTTAAGAATAATAACTTAAGGTTGCAATTAATTAAGTATTTTAATATTCTTTACTTATAGGACTGGCTTATAGGTTAAGTTGGAAAAATCTTAGTCTTTATCCAAGGGTTTAAAATTGCTTATATCGCCATTAGTTCTTATAAAAGATTCGGAGGTTATATCAATTTCTAATTCGTCTTTTAAAGGGAATAAGGTCTAATCGTATTAATAAAAGCGCTTTAGTCGATTAGCTGCAAAGGTTCCTTTAATATCGACTTTATTAAGTTCTTAAAAAGAATAGTATCCTTTTTCTTTCTACTTAGATTTAACTTTAAATAAGCCAAGCTATTAATAATCAAGTTTAGTATCTATTAATATATTAATGCTTCTTATAATATTATAGACTAGGATAAGATCATCTTTTTAAATAGGGTGCATTTTAAGTACTTTAAAAGCAGCCTATGCTTCTTTAGCTTTTTCCTTATATTATTTCTTTTATAAAATGATTTCCTTTATATCTATATCTTAGAGCTTAAGTTATTAGTATCTTATTACTAGCAAATCGGAACGGTTCTAAATTTGACTATAGTCGAACAATCTTTAAATAAGCTATTAGGATTTAAAAGGGAGCTATACCTCTCTATTATAGATAAGAAAAAATAGTATAACTCCGATTAGTTTATAAATTATCGTTTAATAAGTAAAGAGTATTTTATAAAAGTGTTTTATCTAATTTTTAAATCCTCTATAGGTAATTTTAAATAGCCTATTAAAAATGTTATAATATCCTTACTTTACTACTCTATTAGCTTTCGAGTTATATGCTAAGATTTAAACCTATTTAATACTATATTTTTATAAAAAAGCTTTAACTACTCCTTTATTTTCAAAGCCTCTATTAATAGTTAGTTTATTAAAAAGTCTATAGCAATAGACTATATCTTCTTAAAGGAACTTTATAATAGATTCAAAGTTAGTAGATCTTAAAGGTTGTCCTTTAGACTATCCTAATAGGTCTTCCTTTACTAGAATAAAATATATAATCCTATTTTCGATTATTAGTACTTATATAATATTAAGACTAACTTTATAAAAAAGGCCTAATGGCTAGGTTAGGAATAAGGGATTCTTTTTATAATTAGGTTTTTATTTTTAATAAAGGATGCAACTTTTCATAAAGGCTTTGCAGTCCTTAAAAGAACCCTTTTAAAAGAATTTCCTTAAGAGTTGGTGGTAGGTAGACTTAGCTCTTTAGTAGCCAGTTTCCTTATAAATATCTTAGATAGCCTTAGCCCTTAGTTTTTTATTATTTAAATAGAATTATATAAGGAATAAGTTATTGCTCCTTTTAAATAATCGTCTTTCTTATATTAGATAAATCAAAGCTTTAGCTTTAAATTTCTGAAAATCTTTAAAAGCAACTATCTTTAATTATCTAAGTATAATTAAAAATTTTACAATTTCTTTAAAGTCACTTAAGTAGTTAAGTAATAAAATTCTCTTATTTAACTTGTAGGCTAGGCTTGCGAGTTGAGTCCCTTTAAGGCAATATATTAATAAATAACTAACTTCGTTCTTTACCTACTTATTAATATCTATTTTATCTTCTTTAATTAAATCAAAAGGGTAGAAATAAGTTCTTCTTAAAAGGCCGTTAGTAGTAGTATTTTTTATTCTTAGAATATATTTGACTTCAAAGTCTATTAGTTTTATTTAAGTAATCTATTTTATTAATAAAGCTTTTAGTAGGTCGCTTATAGCTCTATTTAGTTATTCTATTAGTACTTTAGTATTAGTTTTAAAAATGAAGTAAGTACTATAAAGGTCGCTTTTTATCTTTTTTATTACCTTTAAAGTACTTTTGCATTCCTATTTAATAGTATTATACTTTGTTTCTATTAGATTCTAAAGACTACTTTTAAAGTAAGCTAGATGTCTTTTCTATTAGCTATTAGCTTATTAAAGGATAGTACCCTATCTGATTAAGCTTATATTAACTATTAGTATAATTGGCCTAGCATTAGCTCTATAGTCTATTTTGATTAGATATAGCGCCTTAAGCAACGCTTACTTTAATTGTTTTATAGCCTCTATTTAAGGTTCCTCTTATTAAAACTTAGCCCCTTTCTAAAATAAGAAGTAAATAGGTACTGCCTTTTTAGCAAAATCCTTAATTTAAATACGATAGTATACTATAATACTAATAAATGCGCAAGCTTCTACTATATTATTATACCTCTTCTATTTGTCGATTTTAAGTACTTTAGCCCTTTAAGGACTTCGGCTATTAGAATTAGTAATAAAACTAATAATTTCTATCGATAGAAGATAGTATTATAACTTCGGACCAACTATTGCTCTTATCCTTTCGAATTGTATAAGTACTTAATCTAGGTTCTAAATGTATTCTATTATAAATTACTATATACTAAGGAGAACTTCTTTATAGTTATAGAATGATCTTAATCCTTTTACTTCTATATCATTTATATAAAGGAGCGCAATATTAGGTATATAATCCATTAGTATCTTATAGATTATTTAAATAAATTAAGCGATCGAATTTATAACCCTTTAAAGTAATCTTATTATTTAAAGTAGCTTAAGAGGGATTTAAATTGCTATTATATCTTTTGATTTAATATTAAGAATAAATTGGTTATATTTAAAGAAGAAGTTAATAAGAGAGCTATAGGTTAATCCTACGAATTTATTTAAAAACTTATCCATATTCAGAAGAATATTAGCGTCTTTAATAATTACTTAATTCATCTCTACTACTACTATTATTAGTTTGTAAGTTCCTTTCTCTTTTTTAATAACTAAGAACCATTTGTTTTTATAAAGGCTATTATAGAACTTAAGAATACCTTACTTCAGCCTATCCTTTAATATTTCAATTACCTTTTCTTAAAGAGCTTTAAGGACCTTAAATGTTTTCTCTTACTAAGCTTTATAAGGTATTATCTTAATCTTAATATAAAGCGTAACCTCTTTTTAAATCTGGCCAAGTTCCATTTAATTAAAAGCTAAGGCGTCCTCTTGATTTATTAAGGTTTTATAAAGTAGTTCGCGTTCTTATTCTATTAAGTCTTCTTTAATTTTCAATATATTAAAATGTTCTTTTATTAACTGATATCCAATAGGTTTATTAGAAAATCTACTTATAATAAACTTATCGAATTTGCTACTTAACTTCAAAGGTCGAAGCTTCTTATCTTATTTAAACCAATTATCTAATCCTTTAGGCTTTAAGCCATTAGAGATTCCCTAATCTACTAGTTATACTTTATCAGCCTTGCTTTTATATATAGTTTAAATATTAGCTAGTACTATACTTCTTTACTTCTTTCCTTTTTTATCAAATCTTATAAAACGGTCCGAATTTTCTTTTTTAAAAATAAATAAAAGATTTTCTAAGTTATTAATTTAAAGTATATAAATAGAAATATTATTAATAATTTTATTATTTTTTACTTAT
>JAENRP010000657.1:0-12405 GCA_024741835.1 Diplocarpon mali | reverse complement strand
AATAATTATAAAGTGATCTTTAAAGCTAAAATCAAAGATAGACTTTATATTATCTTAAAGGTAATATTATAAAAATTAACTCTTAGGCCAAACCTATAAGTAGATTCCTTTAAGGAAAGTGCACTCTCTACCTTAATATAATTAAGTAAGGATAAGGAGAATAGATAGACTCTTAAGTTAAGATTATAAGTAAAATTTATAAAAATGACTCTTAAGCTAAGACTATAAGTAGATTATAAGGTATCCTTAAAGATGACTCTTAAGTTAGGATCATAAGTGAATTTAGTAAAAATAACTTTTAAGCTAAGATTATAAGTAGATTCTATAGATTCGCTAATAACGACTTTTAGGCTAGGATCGCAAGTGAAATTCGCAGAAATAACTCTTAAGCTAGGATTATAAGTAAAATTCGCAAATTCGTTAGAAACGACTCTTAAGCTAAGACCGTAAGTAGATCTTGCTATTTCTAAGAAATCGACTCTTAAGCTAAGACTGCGAGTAGATCTTGCGGTTTTATTAAAAATGACTTCTAAGCTAAGCTTGCAATTAGAAAATAGCAAAACCTTAAACTGCTATCATTAGTCCTTTCTAGCTGCTAATAATAAAGTATCGATTAATAATAGGCTACTAAAGCTATTAAAAGCCGAAAGCCTATTAAAGTATTAGCTAATATATAAAAGATTCGCGCATCTAAGACTAAAGAAATTAAAGGGCTTATATAAGGTCTTAACCCTAAAATAGAAGATTTAAGTACTAAAGGATCGCCTAGTATACCGAATTTGTAAGCTAATAAAACTTTAAAATCGAATGCAAATTAAGCTTAGTCTATAGAAAGATTTAATACTAGCGCTAATATCTATTAATACTACTAGACTATTTACAACCTTAATTAAAGGAAATAATTAACTCTTTTAAATAGTAAATAACTCTACTTAGCAGATATGGACTATTTGCGCTAAGATCAAATCTAAGCTTATAGAAAAGCTAGAAACTTAAAAAGTAATAAAGGAATGCTAGACCTAGTTAAAGCTAATAGCTATTAGGTTTAATAATATATTAAAGATTAAGGCAAAGCTTAATAAATAAGTAAAATAAGGAGTTTATTATAAACCAACTATAATATATAAAGGTTCCTATTAAAATAGCATCGCTAAGCGAAGCATCTAGCAAGTAGAAACTAACTATTGCACTCTATTATAAGATACTGACTTGCTATTAGAATTCTAGGACCTTACGGTTAAGGCAGATATATACTTATAAAATAGAATAAGTAGTAGACTAATAATTAATAGCATCCGAATATCGCTATATAAGGCATATTTCAGATAGAAACTAAGCTTAAACTATATCTGCATCTTTAAAAGCGTCTGCTACTCTTATATTAGCCTAAAGTCCTAGCCTATAGGTATAAAGAATAAGAAGCTAATAGATTAAGGTAAAGAATATATATTTATTAAGTATATTAAATAAATAATAAAGTAATAGATAATATATGCGCTAGATCTAAGGCAAGTAATTATATTCTTAGTAGTTAAGTTTAATAAATCTTAAAATAGGAAGGAGCTATCCTTAAAGCTTTATATACCTAGAGATTCGCAAGGTATACCACTCGAGGGTAATACTATTAAGCTAAACTAATAACCCCTTTCTCTTAGCTTAGGCATATTAAGCGCACCTGCTGATTAACGACTTACTAATCACCTAAAGGCTAAATAGACTATTCCTATTATCCGCGAACTACCTAAAGTATAAAACAACTTTAATATCATTATCCCTTTAATTAAAGTACCTATAGTAAAGGATATTCTTAAAATAGGTATAAGTAATAATAAGCCTCTACTATTAGAGAGCGATTCCTTAAATAATAAGCCTATAGAACCTATAGCTGAACCTACGCCTTTAAAAAGAAATAGAGACTTAGAACTAAAAGATACCTTAAATAAACGCAAGTTTAAGCGTATCTAGGCTATAATAGCGCATAGAATCTATAAGCTCGAACTTTAATAGAGCTTTAATAAGGATAATGCGTTCCTAGCGATTAAAGGGATAATGAAAATCTCTCTTTTAAAGACGTATAATAAAGCTATTAATAATCTAGAGAATAGAGTAGTATAGAATAAGGTAATCTAAGAGGAGATAAGCTCTCTTATTGCAAATGGTATATAAATAAAGGAACTAATGCTAAAGGATATAAACCTAATATTAATAAAGTAAGTTTTTATAATTAAGATATATGCAGATAGGACCTTAGAATATTATAAGGCAAGGCTTATAGCTAAGGGCTTCTTCTAATAGTATAGAGAAGACTACTTTAATATATTTGCGCTAATAGTTTGTATAAATACCCTTTGCATATTTATAGTAATAGTAGCCGCTAAGGACCTTGAATGCAAATAGTATAATATTAAAAATGCATTTACTAAAGCGATTATAAAGGAATGGATTTTTCTATCCTGACCTAATAGTATTCCTATATGCGCTAGCCACTCTCTTTATATACTCTGCAGTATCTATAAGCTTAAATAATCAGCTTATAATTAGAACCTCTTATATAGCTCTACTTTAATAGAAATAGGATTCGTTTAAAGCCTAGCTAACCCTTATCTATTTACCTATATTAAGTGTAGAATCAAGTTGCTACTATATATCGATGATATTACTATAGTTATAAAAACAACTACTCAATTAGATTGATTCTTTATAATAATTCGGAAACGTTTTAATACTAAAGATCTAAGGAGAATTTATAAGATCCTTAGCATTTATATTATAAGGAACCGCTCCACTTAAGAACTTTAGTTAAATCAAAAGCAGTATATTAAAAAGATCCTAGACTAAATAGGACTTTCTACTTATACTCTTAACTTTAAGCTAAAGCGTACTCTAATTGAAGGAAAGTATAATAAATTAAAGCCTATTAATAAAAATAAGTAAAGAAGAGATCTAAAGAAGTACTAATAAGATATTAGAGCAATTATATATACTATAGTATATATAAGACTAGATATCGCCTTTATTATTAGGTAACTTAATCAGAACCTAAAGGATCCGATGGTTTAATATAAAAATGCAATTAAGCGACTTAAAAGGTACCTTCGATTGATAATTATATAAAAGGTAAAATATAGACTAATGAAATATATAAGCGTAAAGCTTAAGTTATATACTAATTCTAATTAAGTAAATATAAAAGGTTAGAAAAGTATATTTAAAAGTATAGTAGTACTATATAGTAGACCTATATCGTAAGGAAGTAAGAAGCAGAAATCAATAGCTATTACAAGCACTAAAGCCAAATATATATTAATATTATCAAATTGTAAGCAAGGATTATAAATCGCCTAAGTTTTAAAAGATATAAGTTTATTAAGTATATTAAATAAGATAGGAACTATATTAATCTTTAAGCAAATAATATAAAAGCGATTGTACTTATAAAGAATCCATACTTATATAAGCGATTAAAATATATTAATATTGCCTACTACTTTATCCGCGACCTTATTATAAAGAATAAGTTATCGATTACCTATATTCTAACTAATTAAATAATAGCAAATGGATTTATAAAGCTATTAAAGATAGTTGCAAAGTTTAAAGCGTTTAAAGATATACTAAGGTTATAAAAGATAGTAAGGGCTTAGTAGGCTTAAGGACGACTCCTAGGCCTGCCTTGCGAGTTAGGTCATATAGTCTTATAAAGGAAAGTTTTTAAATCAACTCTTAGGCCTAGATTGCTAGTTAAGTTATATAGTCTTATAAAGGAATGCTTTTAGGAAATTTAACTCCTAATCTTACCCTGCAAGTAAGGTTAGTGATTTTAATAAAGGTTGCTATTAATTGATTATTTTTAATTTAAAGAGATACTTAAGAGTTAGATTAGCGCAAAAGGATAGTTATTATTTTCCTAACTATAAGTCAATTAGAGTAAGGTCTAAGTAAAGGTATTAAAATAGGTAATACAGCTATTACTCTAATATATTATTATATAACCCTACTACTTAATCAGTAGGATATTAATATATATATAGCTATAAGGAAGAAAGGGGTAACCTTCCTTCCTTAACTCTTACCAATATATCGACTATCGACCTTTAAAAGCCTCCTTTACCTACTGCGCCGACTCACTTAAGCTCAATATATAGTATAATTGAAGTCGATATTATCTTATAGCTTAAATTGGAATTTATAAAGGGTATCAGTATAGAGTTAGTAATATTAGTATATTTCCTTTACTCTTACTATTATACTAAAGTTGATATTATAACTGGCCTAGTTTAAAAGGTATTTAAGGCGCTTTACCAAAGGATATCCGAATCTTTTATATAGCCTTCGGATCTCTATTTCTATTAAATAGCATATATTGATTATACCCTCTAAAGTTATTAGAAGTTGCTTTATTATATTGAGTAGAAGCTATAGGTACTTGTGTTTTCTAATAATTAAGTGTTTCTCCTTGCCGATTATAAGCAAATTGCGCAGATTATCATATTTAGCTCCTATTTTATCGAGTTATTGCAAGTAGATTAAAAACGGTATATCTGCCTTTATAATTAAGAACTCTATAGGGCCTGCTAGTATTCATATAGTTGTCTTGCCGATTGCATTTTATAAACCTACCCTAAAGGTAATTTTATGCTTTTCAATGCTAAGTAAAGCTAGAATTGCGTTCTATATATTTTGCAGGGCTTTGAATTAGTTGATTCCTCTTACATTTTTATTTAAGGCGCCTATATTAATCAGGAATCCTTAGAAGAACTGATCTGTCTACTAGGTTATAAATACCTTAGGATCCGTTTGTATAGGTTTATTAATCCTTATTATTAAAAGGTATTTAGCCTTTTGCTTTTTAAGCTAGTTAAGTATAGTTCTTAAGTTATATTCCTAATTAGAAGCTAGGAATACTATAGTAAAGTTGATATTACTATCCTTAAGGTTGCTAATTGCTTAGTTCTCCTCTTCTAAAGACGTTTCCTATTTATCCTCATTAATCCTATTGCCTTTTAAATATGCTCTATTATCCTCTTAAGCTAGGTATACTTTATATATTTTATCTATTAGCTTATAGCCTTTAGCTTATCGGCTTACTATATATTAAGACTTCTAGGCGGCTCTTTCTTCTTCTAAGTGCTTGCTACTATAGCAGTCCTTTTTCTAGCATATAATGCACCTTATATAGCTTGGTTTTAATTAGAAGGTTATTCCTCTCTTATTACCTTAGGTAAACTTTATCTTTCTATTTAAAAAGTGCGCTATAGATTGCCCTTGCTCCTTAGCTAAATGATATTAGGGTCTATTAGTAGCTATAGCAAGGAGGTTCTCTAATAGTAAACTTAATAGTAAACTAGAAGAGGGTACGAAGAAGTATAAGGTGCAAACGACGATGTTGGGTGTCTTGATTCATAAGAGCTCTCTAACTAAGAGCTATTTAAGGTAAGCGGGCTTCCTAGCGAAGCCGCTAAGTTATATAGCAAGTTATATAATATATTATATATATGATATATTATATAATAGATCATATGATAAATATATAATGGGTATACTTGTAATATACCCCTTTAAGGAGACCTTTAAAGGTACTTGCTAGCAATATATATAACGTTATAACTTTTGTTATAATTTATAGTTTTATATAAAAAATCAACCTATAGATATAGGAAATAGAGTAGAGTTCGCTAGCGCGAAATCCATCCCTTAATAAGTCAAAAAATCAACTCGCAGGCCCGGCCTAGGAGTAAAAAAAAATCACCCCTTAATAGAAGCGTAAAAAAAAATCACCTTATAATAGAGGTGCAAAAAAAAAATCACCTTTTAATCGAGGTGCAGAACCTTTATATTTAGCAATTTAATAAAGGCGGCATAGTTAGAGCTATTTAAGCTCTTAATAAGTCTATCGGCGGCGTTATCTTTAGTATTTATATACTAAAGGTCCAAATGGCCTTTCCGAAGCTCTTGCCGAATATAATAGAACTTAATATTAATATACTTTATTCTCTAGTAATATTTGGGGTTTTTAATAAGATAAAGGGCTCTTTAGTTATCGCAGATCATCTCGACTTTAATAGCATCGTTGCTAGCATAGCCCATTTCCTTAAGTACCTGGCGTATCTAAGAGGCTTCTTATACGAATTTGCATATAGCGAAGTACTTTGCCTCTATAGATAAGAGAGCGATAATAGTTTATCGCTTAAAGGAGGCGGTAATTACGCTATTATTAAGGAAGAATATAACCTTAGAATAGGAGGCTTTAGTTCCTCTATTACCTGCTTAGTTAGAATCGCAATAGCTATGCAATTTCTAAAGCTCTAGGTCAGTTGTTTTGCTTCTAAAGGTAGTATAATAGAATCGCATTCCTTGCAAGTATTATAAAACTCGTTTTAAAGCTGCTATATATTATAGTAAAGGGTTAGTAAGGAATTTGCTAAGAATAGAGCAGTAGTATAGTATATCCTAACGCATATAGTGCGCAAAGTACTATAAAGAACTATAGATCTTTTAGTATAGCTTCACTTCCTATAGAGTGGCTTAGCCTTCAAATTTGACTATATGAACTTTGTAGCTACTAGCAAAAGGCGTTAGTATACTCTTATAATTAGTTATATAAAAACGTTTAAGAACCTTATTAATATAGGCGTCTTAATAAAGCGAGATCGTTTTATTTTATTAATCTTTAACTATACGTACTCCTAAGAAGTAGTTAGCCGGTTTGCTACCTATAATCTCGAAGAGGTTGCGAAGATCTCTGTAATAACACAGAACCGCCGAAGTGCGAGATCAAGTATAGTAGCAAGAAGTAGTACAAAAGGCGTATTCCATAGGTCTAATATAAAAGAAACGAAGAAGTTAAAGAGCCCTCTTTAAGGGAGAGCCCTTCTTCCTTATATATATAAGTAGCTTAAGGCTCTTTATCCGTTTATATAATATTATATAAGAATATCCTTTTGCACTTTTAAAGTCGATTTAAGATAATCCTATATCGAATCAAGATTGTAAAACCTTAAAACGCTATACTCCTAGGTAATTGCATTAAGTGGAGGTGCAGCTATTATACTACCCCTCCCCTTTAAGAACGCTTGCCTATAAGCGTTAGTAGGTTGTAATGATTTTTATATAGTAACGTACTTAGCGTATTATTATACGAATAGTACTATTCTATATTTAGTTTAGCGCAAGTCGCGTTATATATTCAAATTTATTTTTCCTTTTATAGGATCTTTCTTCCTTAGTATAATAACTATATATTAAGATAGGTGATACAGCCATCACTCTGATGTATTATTATATGACCCTACTGCTTAGTCAGTAGGATATTGATACGTATATAGCTATAGGAAAGAAAGGGGTAACCTTCCTTCCCTAACTTTTACTAATATATCGACCATCGACCTTTAGAAGCCTCCTTTACCTACTGCGCTAACTCACTTAAGCTTAATAGGTTATAAGCCTTAGATAGACCGATAATAGATTATTAACTTCCCTTAGAAAGCACTTGCGCTATAACTATTAGTAGGAAGTTGAATAAAACTTGTAGTAAGAGGCGAGCAATCGGCAAATAGGAGGTATGATTCCCTATTCAATTAACCTATATTGCAAAAGGTGTGATTCCTTACTTTATAACCCCTTTGGTACTGCAAGAGGTATAATTCCTTGCTTTACTATATTTTATAAGAGGTATGATTCCTTGCGTTATAGCCTAAAAACCCTTTTCGATAAGGGGACTTCTTCCCTATTTAATACTTCTATAATACCCGCTATTTAATCATTTCGACTTTTCAATAGGAGGAGTGCCTTCAACTATTTAATTTATTTGATTTTAATGCAATTCGATTCGAAACGGCAATAGCTTCCGATTCCGATCGAAATACTAGACCTAGAGACCTTTAACTCTTTCGAAAGAACTGGCAATAATAGTTCGACGATTTAGAGCTTTACTTTAAGAGTAAAGGCATTGAAATAGCGATTTAAAAGACACTTATTAAATACGCAAGAATAGCTCCTTATATTCCCTCTACCGATTTGTCTACTTCTACTTTAATAGCTAATATAACTGCTAAGGATTTGCTAGATATATTAAATAAGCTTAGCCTAAGAGCTTTAGTAGATAATAACCGAGAATCCTAAAGGTAGATTTTAAATATAGAAAAGGAGAAGGAGTATAGGCTGGCCTTAGCCAAATGCAAGCTTAAGATTAATAGAGGTTTAAGCGATAAAAATTGAGATTTTATTTGAGTTTATAATAATGCAAAGATAAGATAGGATACTTTAAAGGTAAAATACTCTTAAATAACTGCCTTTAATACCTAGCATCTGCTATAGCAGATCACTTTATTTTAATATAAAAAAGATAAAGATAGTAAGGATATAGATATAAATATAGATTCTACTTAATCTATATTATATAAAGTGAGAAGGAAAGTAAGAGCTATATATCTTAGGATAGTTATAACTTTTAAGGAAACTCAGCTTTTTAATTTCTTATTTAATAGCCTCCCTTTTAAGTTCGCTATTATAAAACAATCTCTTTTTATCTAACCTAACCTTAAGATTTATAAGAAGATCGACCTCTTTCGAACTATTAAGTAAGACCTTAAAGGACGCTTTAAATCGGCAAATGCCGCATTATAAGGCAATAATAAGCCTAAGAAGAGGAAGGAGCGTAGGATAAGCCTTTAAGCTTATCAGGGATGCTACTTCTATAATAGTGCTTATAATATTACTAATTATAAAGTTAGAAGGCAATTGATTAATATAGTCGCTAGCTTTAATATTAAAAAGCAATTGAAGCAAAAGTTAAGAAGCAAACTGCCCTTATCCTACCAAAGGCTATAACTATTAAGGAAAGGCAAAGGAAAAGGCTATTTAGCTAAAACCTTAGCAAATACCTCTAATAATAATAGTAGGTCATTTGAACTTGAATCTACTTTTGATAATTTAAATGATAATTATAATAAAGATGCTTATATCTTAAAAGCCGATCTTTATAAGATCCTTGAATCTAATTAGTATAGTAATATTAGTTGTATAGTATATATGACTAATAAATCCTACCTATTTAAAGGCCCGCTTACTAAAATAAAAAGGCGCTTTATTAAAGTTAGTAGTAGAAGGTTATATACGGACTCGATAGGTATAATAGAGATGAATATTACTAGCGTTTCTTTCCTTTTATAAAATATTCTCCTTATACTTAGCTTAGGTATTAATCTTTTATCTAGCTATAAGATTTATATAAAGTTAAATTATATAAGAGTTTTTAATAATTAATTTATATGATTTATAAATAACAATTATAAAGTGATCTTTAAAGCTAAAATCAAAGATAGACTTTATATTATCTTAAAGGTAATATTATAGAAATTGACTCTTAAGCCAGACTTATAAGTAGATTCCTTTAAGGAAAGTGCACTCTTTACCCTAATATAATTAAGCGAGGATAAAGAGAATAGATAGACTCCTAAGCTAGGATTATAAGTAAAATTCGCAAAAATAACTCTTAAGCTAAAACTATAGGTAGATTATAAAGTGTCTTTAAAGATAACTCCTAAGCTAGGATTATAAGTAAATTTAATAAAAATAACTCTTAAGCCAGGACTATAAGTAGATTTTGCAAATTTGCTAATAATAACTCTTAAGCTAGGATCGCAAGTGAAATTCGTAAAAATGACTCTTAAGCTAGGACTATAAGTGAAATTCGCAAATTTATTAAAGAAGACTCTTAAGCTAGGACTATAAGTAGATCTTGCTATTTTTAGGAAATCGACTCTTAAGCTAAGACTGCAAGTAGATCTTGCGGTTTTACTAAAAACGACTCTTAAGCTAAGCTTACAATTAGAAAACGGCAAAACCTTAAACTACTATCATTAGTCCTTTTTAGCTACTAATAATAAAGCATCGATTAATAATAGGCTACTAAAGCTATTAAAAGCTAAAAGCCTATTAAGGTATTAGCTAATATATAAAAGATTCGCATATCTAAGGCTAAAGAAATTAAAGGGCCTATATAAGGTCTTAATCTTAAAACGGAAGATCTAAGTACTAAAGGATCGCTTAGTATATTAAATTTATAAGCTAATAAAACTTCGAAATCGAATGTAAATTAAGCTTAGTTTATAGAAAGATTCGATACTAATACTAATATCTATTAATACTACTAAACTATTTATAACCTTAATTAAAAGAAATAATTAGTTTTCTTAAATAGTAAATAACTTTACTTAATAGATATAGACCATTTGCGCTAAGACTAAATCTAAGCTTATAGAAAAGCTAGAAACTTGGAAAGTAATAGAGGAACGCCGGACTTAGTTAAAGCTAATAGCTATTAGGTCTAATAACGCATTAGAGATTAAGGTAAAGCTTAATAAATAGGCAAAATAAGGAGTTTGTTACAAACTAATTATAATATATAAAGGTTCCTATTAGAATAGCATCGCTAAGCGAAGCATTTAGCAAATAGAGACTGATTATCGCGCTCTATTATAAGATACTAACCTACTATTGGAATTCTAGGACCTTGCGATTAAAGTAAATATATACTTATAAAATAGAATAGGTAGTAGACTAATAGTTAATAGCACTTAAATATTACTATATAAGGCATATTTCAGATAGAAATTAAGCCTAGACTATATCTGCGTCTTTAGAAGCGTCTGCTACTCTTATATTAGCCTAAAGTCCTAGCCTGCGGGTATAAAAAGCAAAAAGCTAATAGACTAAGGTAGAGAGTATATATTTATTAGGTATATTAAATAGATAATAAAGCAATAGATAGTATATGCGCTAGACCTAAGGCGAGTAATCATATCTTTAATAATTGAGTTTAATAAATCTTAAAATAAGAGGAAGCTATCTTTAAAGCTTTATATACCTAGAGATTCGCAAGGTATACCACTTGATAGTAATACTATTAAGCCAAATTAATAACCCCTCTCTCTAAGCTTAAGTATATTAAGCGCACCTACTGATCGACGACCTATTAATTGCCTAAAGGCCGAATAGACTATTCCTATCGTCTGCGAATTGCCTAAAGTATAGAACAACTTTGATATTATCATTCCTTTAGTTAAAGCACCTATAGTTAAGGATGTTTTTAAAATAGGTATAAGTAATAATAAGCCTTTACTATTAGAAAGCTGTTCTTTAGATAATAAGCCTATAGAACCTATAGCTGAACCTATGCCTTTAAAGAGGAATAAAGACTTAGAATTAGAAGATACCTTAGATAAACGCAAGTTTAAGCGTATCTAAGCTATAATAGCGTATAGGATTTATAAGCTCGAACTTTAATAGAATTTTAATAAAGATAATGCGTTCCTAGCCGCTAGGGAGATAATGAAAATCTCTCTTCTAAAGACGTATGATAAAGCTGTTAATAACCTAGAGAATAGAGTAGTATAAAATAAGGCAATCTAAGAGGAGATAAGCTCTCTTATTGCAAATGGTATATAAATAGAGGAACTAATGCTAAAGGATGTGAACCTAGTATTAATAAAGTGGGTCTTTATAACTAAGATATATATAGATAGGACCTTAAAATGTTATAAGGTAAGGCTTATAGCTAAGGGCTTCTCTTAATAGTAGAGAAAAGACTATTTTAATATATTTGCGCTAATAGTTCGTATAGATACCCTTTATATATTTATAGCAATAGTAGCCGCTAAGGACCTTAAATATAGATAGTACAATATTAAAAATGCATTTACTAAAGCGATTATAAAGGAACGGATTTTTCTCTTTTAACCTAACGGTATTCTTATACGCGCTAGCCACTCTCTTTATATACTCTATAGTATCTATAAGCTTAAACAATCAGCTTATAATTAGAACCTTTTATATAGCTCTGCTTTAATGGAAATGGGATTCGTTTAAAGCCTAGCTAACCCTTATCTATTTACCTATACTAAGCGTAGAATCAAGTTGCTACTATATATCGATAATATTATTATAGCTGCGAAAATAACCACTTAATTAGATTGGTTCTTTATAATAATTCGGAAACGTTTTAATACTAAGGATCTAAGGGGAATTCATAAGATCCTTAGCATCTGCGTTATAAGGAACCGCTCTATTTAAGAACTCTAGTTAGACTAAGAATAGTATATTAAGAAGATCCTAGACCAAATAGGACTTTCCGCTTATACTCCCAACTTTAAGCCAAAGCGTACTTCAATCGAAGGAAAGTATAATAAGTTAAAG
The DNA here is from genome assembly GCA_024741835.1 of Diplocarpon mali. Lineage (NCBI taxonomy): Eukaryota > Fungi > Ascomycota > Leotiomycetes > Helotiales > Drepanopezizaceae > Diplocarpon > Diplocarpon mali. The sequence continues at coordinate 210 of JAENRP010000657.1, read as the reverse complement.
CCTATTAATGAAAATAAGTAGAGAGGAGATTTGAAGAAGTACTAATAGGATATTAGAGCGATTATATATACTATAGTATACATAAGATTAGATATCGCCTTTTGTTGAATATAGAATCATAGCTATACTAGCTAAGTAGGAATAGCTAAGGTGGAGTAGCTATACTAGCTAAGTTGGATTAGAAATCATAGCTATACTAAATTTAGCTAT
>JAENRP010000656.1:0-12426 GCA_024741835.1 Diplocarpon mali | reverse complement strand
CCCTGAAGTGGCCACGGAGCACTTCTATAAAGGGAGCTCAGGTATATAGTTAGAGTAGAATTTTACAAGCTTCTGCCACCACTGAGAATCCACCTCTAAATACAGCACGACAGAATCTCTATGCTTTCCTCCCACACGGCTTGGGGAACCTGTATATCCCAGACCTGGTCGGCTTTGCGTTCCTCCTCGACTTCGCTCATGCGTTGTGTGTAGGCGTCAATGATTCTGGTTCGGAATTAGCACGCAGCTCCAATTTCGACCGGAAATTTTGGGTACAGGGTAGGGGAGGCTTGCTCATGTCTTCCAGCTCCTCTAGTGATCCCGAGCACAAAATGGGGGTCCTCGACATGACCATAATCTACACCTTCCGAGAATTGCCGGGGTGAGCTCCTTCGCGAATCTGACGTCTTTATCTTTTGCGATAGCAATTGCGACTCTTTAAAAGCATTGAAAGCTGCCGCTTGGGATTGAGGCTGGCTCCCCTTGATGGGCTTTGACTGTAACTGGGGTTCCTTGGCACCGTTCACGTGCCTGGCGTTCGTGTCTCTAGTCTGGAGTACACCAGATATATCGCTGTTTGCTGCCTTGATGGAAAGTCCATGCGGAGTAACAAGAGCAGAACGACCATTCAACGCCACAGCAACTTGCTTCTTGAGCTCCGGAGGTGGCATGCTGAACCTCACAGGTTGCACAGCACGCAGGGGCGCCCTATTCTCAGCACCCCATCCACGGGCCTCGTAAATGACAGCATTGCTATCCCTCGCGTAGCATGGGGAACGTGGTCTATAGACTGGCTCGCGACCTGGTGCATAGGAGGGGAACCCGTAGGGGGATGGTGTGCGGCGGCGGTAGCGGATGGGACTGCGAGAGCGGTATCGCGCTTCATATCTGTATGGTCCGAAGAGATCTGAAGGTCCGCGGTAGAAATCATCGCGTCTGGGAGACTTGTCGCGGTATCTAGGTACCGGTGGAGAGCGTGAGAGTCGGATTGGCCGTCGTGGTGATCTCGTCCGCCCGCGGTCACGAACCATGCGATCTTCCAGGTCTCTACCCCTCGACGGTAGGTTTCTCCCATCAAAGTGCTTCTCGCTGCCCGTATATATGCACACATTGTTGATGAAGAGTGCGCTTCCCGGGTTCATCTTGAGCGCGTTCAGGATCCGCTTCTTGAGCTCGGGGTCACTGTCCAAGCCGTGCATCTCGCACCACGAACGCGTGCCTGCTAGGGGCTGGCCAGGGATATGTTGAATGTGAACCCTCCGGTTCGGACAGTATCGTTCGAGGTGGCCGAAGCCCTGGCACTCGAAGCATTGCTTGATCTCGTTGTTGCATTCGCCGTAGTGGAAGCGGATGCAATTTGGGCAGGGAGTGGGCATCTATTACTTGGTTAGCACCTTTGAACTCTTGTTTTTCCTTCTACTTATTTTTTGTGCCTGTGGTAGTGGGATACCTTTAAAGCGGAGGCAGGAAATCTGTCGAGAAGTGGAGAGAGTTTGTTTTTACTTGCGCTCACTACTCTCGCTGTCGTCTATGCGGAGTTGTATTCCGGACAATCTCAGTAAGACGATGTATCGAGCCATTCGTGATGGAAGAGTAGTTCGGACGCTTTACTGACAAGGTGAGGCCCTCATTGTGAGGAAAACGCAGGAAACGCAAGAAACGAGCTGTTGACAAGCGCGCTTGCCCTCGTCCTTTCTGTTTTGGGAAAACACGTGCTTCGATTGTTCAACACGGATATCTTTCAGTTAGCGTGGCATAAAATAGCTTCTTTGACTATACGTGATTTGATCAGCATATTACCAGTCTATTTTACACCACATAAGAATCTTTTTCTTCTCAATGCAATATCCTCATTTCCGGATGTAATGTATGTGTTCACTTTTCCAGCCCATTTATATGTTCTGGCTTTGCAGCTGGGTACGCGCTGCAAGCCCGAGTGCAAGTTAGCTGTTCCATATTGGAACTCAGGTCAGTGGCCGCAACCAAGTCTAATCATAGTATCATGCAGAAGTCAATAAATACCTGCGAACAGGCGATGAAGAAACGTTCCTCGACACATCAGACTCACGAAACTGCCATGGAATTTAAATCTAGGTTTTTCATAATAAAACTTACGCATGGAAGGGTCAATACACTGCTATTTCCAGAACATTCATGCAATCATTTCGCTAGCACTTATCTGTGCTCAGTTTGCAACTGAAATAAGTGAGCAAAAATTGAAATCATCGTCTCTTATCCGTTCAAATGTGTTATTGAAGGCGAAGAATTGCGGATGAACCCACGGGATCCGATACCAAGTCACCTTCACCTTTGACTCCAAGACTGTTTGGCTCATACGTGGGTGGCAGCTGCGAGACCAGCAAAACTACCCCCGTACCAAGCATACCATCAGCGAGTATCCCTCAGACTGAGTAAAAATCAGACGAAACAGCAACGAGTCCCGGTTTAGAAATTCAATAATTGCCGACCCAGGCTCGTCTCACTACAGCTCTCGAAAAGTTTACTTGAAACTTCTAAAACTCACTCCACTTTCTCTACGAGCAAATCACCAGATATTCAAGTCACCTTCACAACAATCAACTCTAATTTCAAGGGTCGTCTTGTCTCCTGGTTTGTTGATGACATGGCTTATTCGCATCAAGCGCAGCTTCGAAGCCTAATTTAGAGCTTGGCTCGCACTCGCCGGATCTACAACCAAGTAGCGCTATTACAAGCGCTAAGAGCAAATCTGTCTTCAAGACATTGCCGGTAGTTGATCGTGGCCGGGTCGAAGCATCATTCTGTCTGTCCTTGGAAGACTCGAGTCCTTAGACGAGGGACCTCTAGCTAGCCAGGCTTCAATAATCCAGAATCAGGAGCCATGGCTATTGCGTTTTCAGGAGATGCAAATTCTTCAGACACAAAGATCAACTCCGCAGTTCCAGTAACGCCAAATGAAATCCAGGATCTACAAGTATTGAAAGCAAATTTACCAGATTTACTCAATTTAAACAAGGCCACCGATGGTCCAGCTGTTACTAACGCCTCTGTTTTAACGGAAAGCTTAACTGATAATAACTCATCACTATCTCAGGCTTTGATTGCTTTCCCTCAAATATATACTAGCATAATCACCCCTGGTTCTTCCTTGATGGCAAAGTCCTTGAACAGCTACAGATAGATGATGCCACCCCGGAACATAATTTCCTGTAAAGAACGAAAAAGAATGATTGTCTCCCCAAGCCGACCGCCGAGCGTCACCAAAGCAATGTGTGACTGGGTCAAGAGTAAAAATTGGCTCCGCGACCTTCGCGAAGACGACTGCTAGCTTCACCCCTCGCCTCCCCCACCTCTAGTGGGTCCAGGTGGAATTCTACGATCAGTCGGTAAGCTCCAAAGAGGTTTCGTCTGGAAAGACAGAGACGCCCGTTCTTCAATCTTACTAAACATTGGGATCGTTGTCAAGATCGCCAATGATAAGATTACCGAGTATCAGCAAGACAGATTTATCCACAAGCATTAGCATTTGAGCCACCTGTGCGGCAACTGGACATGCTTCAATCCAGATCGCACAACAGTTGAGCCGAGAATTGTCAATTTAGGCCGCAAAAACTGCTCCATGCACCGGTCCGGATGCTTGCATACTCCGAAATGCATGAAAGAAAAGAGAATTGCGTCAGGGCCAGACGGTAAGCCAATCGACCACTCTGAGCGTCAGGCTGAGAGGATGAGTGACGCCGAGGGGGAGGATATCCTAGATCTCTTCGATAAGGGTGAGTTGATGGCTGTGAGCCGCTACCCTGAGTCTGAATCCTTGGCTAGAGATCCGGGTGAGAATGAGATAAGGAGCTCTTGGATATTCGAGCAAAATGGGGAGGGCGCAGGATTTCATTTTTCTCGCACACCAAAAATTTATCACATCTTATTGGAAATGAAGGCACGTGAACTGGCTCGACATCGGGCACTCGGGCCAGGCTCTCTTTCTCTAGCGGCTCACAGCAAATGCATAATCGAGATGTATACAACCTTTCAAAAACCAGTTTGAATCTCAAATCATGCTTGAAGCTTGCTGAATCCGGGATCCCTATATCTCTCCTTTATTAGTCCTTTTCGCAGTCGCAGATGTGATTTATACCATGAGATACGTTTCTTTCACAGGGTACCCAAGTACATCCCGCGGCCTACCTGTACGCAGATTGCGATAGTCTAAGCTGCCTCTCCACGATACAACACAATACACAGCCTTCCCTACCAGCATCGCCCAGAGCAAGCCCCGCTGTGCACGGATACATCCAAGGACAATAGAATCCCCGCCATCACCACATCCCTCCATTTCCATCTCCATCTCCAGAGCGCCACCCCCCTCGCGCGCCCTGTCCATGCCAGCCGGTCGCCTCCCGCAAGAGCCGCATTGCCCAGGCAACAGAGACGGCTGCAACGACTCGGGCCCGTCCATAGAGGTGAGTGCCTCCGGCCCGAGAGCAGTGCCGGGTCCTCGCAGAGCAGGTGGCGGGTCTGGGGGTGTGGAGTGCTAGTCCTGAATAGGCTAGAGTAGAGCACGTGGGCGCTAGTGCAGGGGGATAAAACCTATAACTGTACCATACCTAATACAACAACCTTTTCCCCCTTTTCTAAGGTATTACCACCCTTACGTTTGGTGACCTATGTAGGGAAGCATAGCAAGCTTTCTTATCTCTATTCGATCAAGTGGACTAATACTTAGAACCCCTCTTGAAACTGAGTTGAGACGCAAAAGAAGACCGGAGATACATCCGATACTCCTATTATCTATAGACTCGAAGATTTAGCAACTAACACTTTAGAATAAGTAATTGAAGAGGAACTTCCATAAGAGCAAGGAGAGGGGAATAATACAATTAGTATAGGAGTATAACGAGTAAGAGTCTTGCCCTAAAGCTCTCCCTTAATAGGCGTTATTAACTCTATAGCTGGAAAATTCTGCATATCTACCCGAACCTCGTAAGGAAGGAGCAGACAACTAACCCTCTACCTTAGGACTAGCTTTAGGACTACTTGTCCCTTCCTTCTTAATAGAACTATTAAAGCTCTTAATAAGTCCTAGCCATTTAGAAATCCTATAAAAGGCCTGGAGGGATTACGAAGAGAGTATATATAATAATAATACCTTTCCACTCTAGAGGTACGAAGGCCGCTGGAGAAGCATCTTACCAATAGACCTATCTGACTTAGACCCAAGCACGCCTCTATTCTCTCCTACCGTTATACAAGGGGACTTATAGTATAAGGAGAGTGTCTTGCCTCCGTTCTGTCCTATGAACTAGGACTTCTTTAAGGCTACTATTAAACAAAGGAATACCTAGTGCTCCTCTTTACCTAGCCTACTTAGATTAAGCCAACAACTGCCCTTAATAGCTATATGCTTTCAAAAGATGCCTAAGTTCAAGAGGTGCAAGGACTATAATAGGGAAATGCCAGCTGAGCTTTGGCTTAATAGGCTCGATTACGACTTTGAAGTCGACGGCCAGTTCCTACTACCTCCTGCCATCTACCTAAGAGCTATCTCTATCCTACTTGAGGGAGAGGCTTCCTGCCGCTTTAGGTCCAATCAATGGATGAAGAGTATTATAGCTAATAGGCTTACTGCTATTAAAGAAGATAGGCAGGAGGTGATCGAATGGTTAAAGACCTAGTTTCCAAATGAGGATGATCTTGTGGAGGAGCTAGACGTTATGATAGAGGTGGCTAATCTTTAGCAAGGCCCACTTGAGAACTTGGCCTCTTACTATTAGAGAACTGCCGCATTGCTAAAGAAGACCGGCGGCAAAGATCTCGATTGGAATATCCCCCTATCTCCTATGCCCTTATAGAAGGATTCGGACCGATATATCCTTAAGTCTATCACGTCGGCCTTTGTAAGAGGGGTATATAATAATAAGCTTAGATCATATGCCTTAAGCAATAATGTCCTACTACTTCCGTGTCTCTAGAGGGCCTATAATACCCTTTGCTTATTATAGTCTGCTCTTAAGGCCTAGGAGAAAATCGAGGCTGAGATTGAAAAGCAACGATACTATAAGCGCTTGGAATCCTATATGGAGAACTGCTTAAGAGTCTTAGTTCAATCTGCCCTAGCTTCCTTGGATAATCGGAACTATGCTCCTATTGCTAGAGAAGATACTAGAAGATAATGCTTAGCACTAGCTGTAACAATAAGAGGGTATCAACCTCCTCTAGTCTTTAAGCCTACGCTTAGACTACCAACTACCGCCTAAGAGAGCCTAGCTATCCCTCGGCAAGGACCGCCTTCAACCTACCTAGTTTAAGGAGGGCGTTTTAAGCATAATGCTTAGAACTAGCAAAACGACTATCGAAACCCCTAGAGAAGGGCAATACTAAACTAGAATACGGAATAGAAGGGCGTATTAAACTATAATAGCACAATACCTCTCTACTAGTAGTACGCTCTAAAACCGGCCTCCGATTTATCTAATCCCTTTATCAACCGATCGAGGATATGGAATAGAACTAGGGACGGGCCTTTATGTATTGAGTGCGAGGAGTATAGTTATTATAAGGACAAATGTATATGGCCGCCTTTGACTTTATAGGAAAAGGCCTACCTTAGGTCGATTGTCTTCCCCGAATCTGCTGCCTTAGTGCATTACATTAAGATCTATGTAGAAGAAGGAAAACATTACGATTATAGAAGATATACTGATAGTAGTCGCTCCGCAGCGCCTATACCTGCCTTTGTTAAAATAGATCCTAAAATAAGGATATCGCTAAAAGAGTTTAATAGATTGCAAAGAGCGGTAGTAGAGGATATTAGCGAACCTGCTATAGTCTTTAACCTAGTAGAGATAGGAGGTATTAGATATTACAACGCTATATATAATACTAAGGAAGATGCACCTCCTTAAGCTACCTCCTTCTTGGCAGATGGGAAAGGGGTTCGGAAGAGAGTACGAATAGCTGGTTTATTAGACGATACCACTTAAGCGGAACCTAGGAGATAACCTTGAGGGAAGCAAGCTGGCGCAGACCCTGCTAGAAAGAAGAAGGCAGCCTCTAGGGAGAAGAAGCTTTGCTATCTACGAGAGATCGTAAGGAGGGAGGGCGATGGCCCTATTAACTATATTAAGCTGGCAAAAGGATTTGAGATCTCGATGAATCTTCTAGATCTATTCCAGCTATCTCCGGAAGTATCGAAGTAGTTTTGCAATCTCTCTACTCGCTGGAACTAGAAGAGATAGAAGAAGGCTACCTTCTTAGGAGTAGCATTCGAAGAGACCGAGCCCCCTCCCCTATTAGCTACGCAGTCGAACCTTACGAAACTCCTGCCTAGTGTACACCCAGATAAGAAGGCTTAGAAAGTACTAGTATCGATTCGAGTAAAGGAAGGGGAAGAAGAGATAGTAGTAGATCTGCCTATCGGCATAAGTGCTATTGATTAAGGCAGTGATATTTTACTCACTTCTTAAAGACTTAAAAGGGCTCTCAATCTTATAAAGCGTTCCCTTAATTCAAAAGGCTACTCAAAGGTAACCTATAGTATTGCAAATAGAGAGATATATGACTTAACTAGCTATATATCGTTTGAGATTGGAATTCAAGGCATCTAGCGTAAGGTGGACTCCTTCTTAAGATCAAATAGCCCTTTAAAGAAAACTAAGCTATCTCTCCTTTTAGGTCTACCTTAGCTATATATAGTTGATATAAAATTGAATATCCAAAAGAGCGAGATCACTATTAGAGGGAATATACTAAGAGAGAAACCTATTATTATTATAGGACCGCAATTCACTCTTAGCCTAGGTCTAAACTTATTGCTTTATCTAAAGGAGAAACTATGGAAAATACCCCTTAAGAACCTGACAATAAGACTCGCACCTAAAGACTCTAATATTTCCACTACCGACGACTTAAAAAGCAATAGCAGCTCTAAAAGCGAAACCGACTCTGAGGATGAATAGGATTTTTAGATCATCGGCAACGCCCTAGGAAGGCGTTAAACTCAGCTATAGTAAGGAACTGCCTATCGCTTTAGATAGCTGATCTGCTAGCTTTAAAGGAGACTAAGGAGGTAGAAGACCGTTCTAAGACTAAGGAGAAATGGGAAGGGATATCTATACCAGCTTTAAAAGCTCTATTTAAGCTAGTAAAGGGTTAAAACATAATAAGAAAAGGGAGTGCTATGTCTTCGCATATATAGAGGGGAGAGCTAGGACCCAGAAGTAGAAGAATCCAACTCGAAAGCTCGCAGAAGCCATTGGCATAATTATATTTATCGCTTTTGAGAAGCTACAACAATAAGGAGACCTTTGTACCTAACTTCCTAATAGATCGACGAGTAAGAAGGCTCCTAATGAAATAGCCTCTTGAGAGCGACCTAAAGACATAGATAGAGAGCTATAAAATAACTTTTGAACCTAGGATCTTTGAAACCCGATTAAAAGAGGTGCAAGAGCTTCTGTATACCTATAGAGCGGTCAACTCTAATAGACTTACTGATATTCCTTATACCAACCTCTATACCTATCGAGCCCGAATCCCGAAAGGCGCCATTCCAATGGCTGATAATACTGCAAGGCGATATAACCCTCGCAAGCTAGCGTGGCTAAATAAGACGATTATAGAAGGAATAGACTATGGAATATTTGAGAGCACCTTTTTTACAAACTATAGGCTTTCTGACTAGAACTCCTACCTATACTTAATCGATAAGAGTGCGGAGAGTAAGGCGTCTATAGGAGAGTATAAGATCACCTTCAATTATTCCTAGATTAAGGAGATTATACTAGGTTATATAATAATCAGTTTATCTAAGTGCTTCGATTATTTAAGTAACCCTTAGCACTAGCTGTTTATATAGCTAGACCTGAAGTATATGTACTGGTCAGTCAACTTAGACCCAGATCACTGATACTTCTACGCCTTCTCTGCGCCTGGCCATTGCCAGTTGCAACCTACGAGGATGCTTTAAAGGGCTGCCTCTTCGGCATTCTTAATAAATGAACTTATAAAGCTTGTTTTTGGCCCTATCCCTATATTAAAGAGAGCCGTTGCTAAGGGTAAGGATGATTTAAAGCCTTCTCTATTCTCCCCTATTTTAGCAGATGACTACATTTGATTATAGCATCTAATGTTCTATATGGACGATATCTTTAGAGGTTTCCCCGACTTTAAAGCCGCCTTTGCTTTCCTATACGATCACCTCCTTCCTAGGCTCTTATGGTCTAGGCTAAAGCTATCCTTTAAGAAATGCCTCCTCTTTATAACTGAGGTGCTGGTCTTAGGCATCTAATATAGAGCAAAAGGCAAGACTGTCATAAAGCTAAAGAGATCGGAGAATATCAAACTCTGGCCTATACCTTAGAATGCGATAGAGGTATAGCGGTTCTTAAGAGCTATATAGATCATATGGAATTGGATGAAGAACTTCGCTAAGATAGCAAGGCCCTTGAATCGCCTAATAGGAGTAGTAGAGTGGAGGTGGTCAGAAGCAGAGGCCCTCTCCTTCTTAATACTTAAGGAGTATTGCTCTATAGTTATCGAACGATCTGGCTATATACTATTAGAGCCGGTCTCTATATATACCAACGCGAGTAGCTACGCAGGAGGGTGCTATATCACCTAAATTCAAGCAGGAGAATCTGCCGCAGTACTAATACTTTTTGATAGTTTTACCTTTTCTTATACCTAAAGGCAGTACAGCACTTACAAACGAGAGCTTCTAACCATTATCGAGTTCTGCCGAAAATACTACCATTTCCTTAAGGGAGAGAAAACCAGCACTATCTATACTAACTATTAGCCGCTTACCTTTTTCTTGAATTCGAGCTCTATATAGGAAGGGATCTATGCTCGATAGGCTGCAAAGCTACGCCTCCTTAATATTACGATTACCTATATCAAAGGCGAAAGGAATAAGGTCGCGGACGCGCTATTAAGAACCATCTTTCTAAAAGACAATTGTGATAAAGGAGACTACTCGAAATACGGATATATATAGGCAGCGGCAAATCGGAACAGTGTTTGGATCTGGAAAGATAGGAAAGAGGGCTATGAATAGCTACTTAAAGATATCGCCAACCTACTGATAGAAATCGAACGCTTAAAGCTGAAGGCTATGCAGGAGATGCTCCACCTTTTGAAGGTACTAGGACACGCAGGAGATAGAGAAGAAGATATATCGTTTATAGCAGCTCTCTGCTAGGTTGCAGGAGTAGAGTTAAAGGTCGGCCTCTAACTTATATCTCCCTTCTTAAGAATCCCAGCTAGACTGGCCATAACTCCTAATATTATATATCTGCTAGCAAATGCCGACCTAATAGCAGATGCCGAGATATAGGAAGCTCTATAGGCCTTTCTATAATGCCCTTAGTATAATAAGGTGATAAGCTATCTTCTATACTAGGAATTTCCTAATGGAATGGACCGAGTGGGAAAGAGGAGCCTCTAGCAGAAGGGCCTTAAGTACAAATGGGAGAACAATACTCTTTGGTACTACTAGAGAGGAAAATACAAGTCTTGCCTAATTCTAGGACAGATTTCTAACGCTCTATTCGCTGCCTATAATAAAGGGGGCCATTTTACTTCTACTACTACCCTTAGGAAGCTAAGAAACGTCTATTGGCCCTTTATAATAAGGGACGTTTCTCTATATATCTTAGGGTGCCTCTAGTGCGTAAAATATAGTCCTGCTTAGAGATTATAACCTCTATCGAGTATAGTTGTCTCTGGGCCTATAGAGCTTCTCGGCGTAGATTTTTACAGGCCCTTTCCTAGTATACTAGAGGAGTATAAGCACGTCCTAATAGTTATCGATTACTTTTCTCGTTTTATCTAGGCTTTTCTATGCCCTATACTAAGTTCTATTTATATCATTCGGAGCTTAGAAAGGCTTTTCCAGATCGAGGGCGTTCCTATCGGCTTCTACGTCGACCCTAGTAGCCATTTTGGAGAACAGGTGCGCTAGTTTATTAGGAAGAGGGGAGTCTTATGGACTAATTCCCCTTCTGCCTTTAAGAAGAGTATAGGAATGGCGGAGAAGGCAGTCGATATCTTCTAATAAGCTATAGCTAAGTCTTAGGGCTTATTCGAAGAAAAATTGCAAAGAGTGCTATTCAAGGTGAACGCTAAGGAGATCTTATTCCTAGGATACTCCCCTTTTAACATCTATCGAGGGCATTAGCCTAGAGCCTCTATCGATTTGTCGTTCCTTGCTTACTATGCGTATATAATCTACCAAACTCTTACCGACCAAGGGTTCCCTAAAGCCTTATAGGGAGCTGATTCGCAATTATACGAAGCATAGAGCGACGCTATTCTTGAGCATATTGCGACGTAAGAAGGTATCTAAGACAAAGTTAGGACGCTATTAGAGTATAGAAGAAAGGAGCTGTATGAAAGGTGCGCCGCGCGGTTTACCGGAAAGGAGAAGAGCTTCCTCCTTAGCTCTATAGTGATGCTATACGACTTAAAGGCCTCGGGCTAGAAACTTCGGCCTTCCTGGAGAGGACCATTTCGCATTATTAAAGAGGGAGGGGAGTATGGGAAGTCTTACTAGCTCGAATAGATCAGCGGTATATATATCGTAAGGCACTTTTATATAGATCAGCTGAAGCCCTTTTACCTCCGAACTTCCTACCTTATGTTAAGATAGGAAGGGCGTATTCTGATATACTAGAACCTGCGAGCTGGGAGATTAGTTCACTCCTTGCCTTAAGAGGTCAAAAGAACCAGGCAAGAGAAGGAAGAAAGGAGGGGGACAATCCTTAGGGTTTGGAACTCCTAGAGCTCCTACTAAGAAAGCTAAAAGCAAAGATCTAAGAACACTAAAAGCTTAAGGTTACCAGCCTAACGAGGCGATAGAAGAAGGAAGTAAATATTTCTATAGATCTGCAGGAATAGGGGAGTATAATAGGTGCATATATATGAACTTGCAATAGCTCGAGGGGCTCTCGTTCTTATTATAGGGCTTATGGAGTACTAGTCCTGAATAGGCTAGAGTAGAGCACGTGGGCGCTAGTGCAAGGGGATAAAACCTACAACTGTACTATACCTAATATAATAACCTTTTCCCCCTTTTCTGAGGTATTACCACCCCTACGTTTGGGGGCTGGGTTGGTGGAGCTGGTCCTCGGGCTAAGCGAGGTCTTTGTTGACGTGGATGTTTTTCTGGCTCGGCTGGGATGGCTGTGGGAAGGGAGGCAGGGAGGCAGAGGGGCTGTGTGGATGTGTCCAAGGCGTTTTGGGTTGTATTTATTCATATACATATTCATATACGCGTTTATCTATATGTTTATTTATATATTTGCTTATATAGTTACATTTTATTTACCTATTTATTTACTTAGTACATGGGGAAATAATCTGAGGTTTTCTGTCTGTGCGCTATACTAGAACTTTCTTTTGTGCAGGGGTTTCGATAGGGGGTACTTGAAGCTTAGGAATCAATAACAG
>JAENRP010000654.1:0-12534 GCA_024741835.1 Diplocarpon mali | reverse complement strand
ATATCCTAGCTATAAGTCATAGTTCTATATTTAGCTATGACTTATAGTACTAAGTTTAGCTAAAACTATATTACAAATCAAAGGATTACGTATTGCATTACGTATACCTATATAGATTTATAATCTAGTATAACTCCAATATACTAGAAGGTTCTAGAAGCTCAAGATATTTTGTATATATAGATTGCTTTGCTCCTATAGTTAGGAATCAAGCCTCCTAAGTCTCCAAGTTCTTCAACTACTACTATTACTTACTACTCAATACTACCTTATACTCTCTTTACCATATCGGCCAGCCCTCATATTTCACAGGATATAGAGTTCATAGCTAAATTTAGTATAGTTATGATTTCTAATCCAACTTAGCTAGTATAGCTACTCCACCTTAGCTATTCCTACTTAGCTAGTATAGCTATGATTCTATATTTAACACCGCTAACCTAAGTATTTTAAAGGATAATATACTTATCTTAAGCCTAAATAGGTATTTAAAATAGATATCTATTAAAGGTTATTAAAATAAAAGGATATTAAAGGGCACTTACTAAGATATACTTTACCTATTACGTAATATAGTAGTTATACTTCTTAAAGGTAAGAGTATTAAATGCGCATATATAACTAATATTATTCTTACTAGCCTCCTTTCTTAATATTATATACGCATAATATACGTATAGTACTTGAAAAGCCTTAGGCAGGTCCTTAGGATTGCATTTAAGCACTATCTAAGTTAGTAATATATATATTAAAAGGGGTCGGCCAATAATCGGAGCACTTACTAATAATAATAATATTAATAGGATAATATAAAATAAGATCTATTATAAGGCTAATTAACTTAAAAGTAAAAGGGGGAATCGACCTACTTATAAAAAGTAGGAGTTAGAGTTAAAAGATTAAAGGAAGAGGAAAGCTCAATATATATGCCTTTTCAAAGGCCCCTCTTTTCCCTTTTATAAATTATTATAATTTATAGCTATAGTAGATTATAACTCTAAATGACTCTTTAATAAAGAGTCTTAAACTTACTAAAACGCAATCAAACTATAATCGCACTACTATAAGGCTTAAATAAAGACTTTAGATTGCTTCTATCACTTGGACACCTTTCCTTTCCCTCTTTGCTATTTGCCTTTATCTTTACTATTCTACTTCTTATATACTATCCTTAGTACCTATTACACCTGCCTTTGCTATTAAGCTATTTGTCTTTGCTATTTTATTCTTTATTACTATATTGGTACGCAGATTCCTATGCAAGAGTCAAGCTGCCCTCGTTCCTAAGGTCATCCTATATAGCTATACTATATGCAATATAAGGGGTTTCGTATATATTTCAAATAGCTGTTTAGCTAGAGGACTTTAGAAGGATATCTATATACGGCTAAGAGGGACTATAGGAGGAAGGACATTTATAAGTATAAAGGTACTATCTCAGTTATATAAAGATAGATAGATATTATAATAGATTCTTTTAATAATAAGTACTTAATTATATTTACGTAAATATCAATTACTAATATAGAACTTATATTAATTAGTAGTAGCACCTTTACTATAAACAGTAAGGTTATTAAACTGAAGAATTCTTTCTTAATTTAAGGAGTACTTAATTGTATTTCTGGCTTATTTTAAATATTAACTTAAATGTATAAAGTAATATTAGTTACTATTAAAGGGGAAAAGGCAAAAGGTACGCGAGTCTAGCTAAAGTTATTACTTTAAAGGTAGATACTATCCTCTTCTACCTACGTTCTATTATATATTATAATTAAGGCAAAACCGAAGTGCAATCAGTATCTTAACTATAATTAGATAATAGTATAATAATACGTAAAATACAACTATATTAGACTTCTTTCGGACCTTATTAAGGCGTAGAGTAATATCCAGATAATATTAGGAAATAATTAAAGGAGGACTATTAATACCGCTTAATCTAAGGTAACCCTAGATACTAAGGGACCTTAAAAGGGATATAAGACCTTAGAAGGATTAACTTAGCGAAAAGGCCCTTGGACTAAAAGACCTATATATAAAGAACTTTCGAAAGATACTATAAGACGGCAAAAGGAGAGGGTTATACTTCGCTAAGGACTTTTAAAAAGAGTTTTAAGATTAGACAGTTAGCGATTTTAAATCGCTAGATAAGGACGTTTAATAACACTTAAGGGACGACCTTTAGTACTATAGAGTATACATTTAGCGTAAGAAGGGCGTTTTAATCGGCTAGGCACTTTTTTATATAGTATATTAAGAAGGGAATAAGTGGCTAAAAGATTAATTAGAATTATAGACTTAAGAAGTACTAAACTTAATTATAGTATAATCTTTAAGATATAGAATAAGGTCTACTTTAGAATTTACCGAATTTATATAAATAAACAAGCCACTCGCTTAAAGGATTACTATAGTTAAATAGGAAATACTACGCTAAGACTCGCTTTAATAAAAATACTTTAGATATAATAATAATACTTTATAAGATAACTTATATAAAGCAGACACTTTAAGATAAATAATCAAACGATATAACTTTAAAAGAATACTATATTAACCTTAGTTAAGACAAACCCTAGTTACGCAATACCTAAAGATCCTAAATCTAATATTAATACCGCTAATCTAATTAAAAGACGGATTATTATTACCCTTTACTATAGGAAGGGGTTTAAAAGCGCTTTTAAACCTAAACTAAAGCGACGCTTAACTATCTTAGTATATTATAGAACCTTTGACTTTAGATTAGGCTAAAACCCTTATAAATTTAAGTAAGATATATATTAAAGAAATTTAGTACTTAAGCGGTAGAGATTACCTTAATAAAAAGCTTTATATATTTACAGATTTATACTAAAGAGCCTCTATTAATTAAAGCATATAGTATAGAGCTTTTCTATTTATACTATAAGACTCGGCCTTAATATACTACTATTAGTACCTATAAAATAAGAACTTTAATTTCGCTAAGCTAGTAGAGGCTATTTAGACTAATTATAAGATTAAAGAGAGGAGTAGTAGATTCCTAAGGAAGTGGTTTCAACTAATATTTGACCTATTTTAATAAAAGGACTACTAAAGGGGGAAACCGATCCTAACCTAACTTAAGAACTATATTAAGAAGCTATAAAACCTATAATTAAGCCTTTATACTAGTATAAGGAACGATCGATCTATTAAAGATAGACTTATATAAGGTATTTCTAAGAATCAGCTATTCCAAATAGCACTTTTTAAGCTACTAGCGACGTTCTTAGCTCTATTAGATAGCTTATAGGCTTGCGTAAGAGTAGTTACCTAAGACGGACTATCTAAACCCTAGCACTTTAGTTTAGCTATTAATAGACTCTAATATTATTTAATTAAGGAGTATATTAAGCTTAAGTTAGTCGGCGCAATAGGTAACGGAAACTTCTAAAGGTCGATGGTCGATATATTAGTAAAAGTTAGAGAAAGAAGGTTACCTCTTTCTTCCTTATAGCTATATATATATTAATATCCTATTGATTAAGCAGTAGGGTTATATAATAATATATTAGAGTAATAGCTATATTACCTATCTTAATACCCTTACTTAGACCTTACTCTAATTAACCTATAGTTAGGAAAATAATAACTATCCTTTTATACTAATCTAACTCTTAAGTATCTCTTTAAATTAAAAACAATTAATTAATAATAACCTCTATTGAAATCACTAAACTCTACTTATAAGGTAGGACTAAGAGTCAATTTTCCTAAAAGCGTTCCTTTATAAGACTATATGACTTAACTCGCAGTCTAGGCCTAAGAGTCGATTTAAAAAACTTTCCTTTATAAGATTATATAACCTAACTCGCAAGGCGGGCCTAGGAGTTGTCCTTAAGCCTATTAAGCCCCTACTATCTTTTATAACCTTAGTATATCTTTAAACGCTTTAAACTTTGCAACTATCTTTAATAGCTTTATAAATCTATCTACTACTATTCGATCGGTTAAGATATAGGTAATTAATAACTTATTCTTTATAATAAGGTTATAAATAAAGTAGTAAGTAATATTAATATATTTCAATCGCTTATATAAGTATAGATTCTTTATAAATGTAATCGCCTTTATATTATCTACTTAAAGATTAATATAATTCCTATCTTATCTAATATACTTAATAAAACCTATATCTTTTAGAACTTAGGCAATTTATAATCCTTATTTATAATTTAATAATATTAATATATATTCTATAAATATGCAAAGGGTATCTATATAAACTAATAGCGCAAACGTATTAAAGTAGTCTTTTCTATACTATTAAGAGAAGCCCTTAGCTATAAGCCTTGCCTTATAATGTTCTAAAGTCCTATTTGCATATATTTTAATTATAAAGACCCACTTTATTAATACTAGGTTTACATCCTTTAGCGTCGGTTCCTTTATCTATATGCCATTTGTAATAAGAGAGCTTATCTCCTCTTAAATTATCTTATTTTATACTACTCTATTCTCTAGGTTATTAATAGCTTTATTATATATTTTTAAAAGAGAGATTTTTATTATCTTCCTAGCGGCTAAGAATATATTATCTTTATTAAAGCTCTATTAAAGTTTAAGCTTATAGATCCTATGTGCTATTATAGCCTAGATACGCTTAGATTCGCATTTATCTAAGGTATCTTTTGATTCTAGGTCTTTATTCCTCTTTAAAGGTGTAAGTTCGGCTATAAGTTCTATAGGCTTATTATCTAAGGAATCATTTTTTAATAATAGAGGCTTATTATTACTTGTACTTATTTTAGGAATATCCTTTACTATAGGTACTTTAATTAAAGGAATAATAATATTAAAGTTATTCTATACTTTAAGTAGTTCGCAAACGATAGGAATAGTCTATTCGGCCTTTAGGTGACTAATAGGTCGTTAATCAGCAGGTACGCTTAATATACTTAAGCTAAGAGAAAGGGGTTATTAGTTCGGCTTAATAGTATTACTATCAACTAATATACCTTACGAATCTCTAAGTATGCAAAGCTTTAAAGATAGCTCCCTCCTATTTTAAGATTTATCAAACTTAACTACTAAGGATATAATTACTTACCTTAAATCTAGCGTATATATTATCTATTACTTTATTATCTATTTAATATACTTAATAAATATATACTCTTTACTTTAATCTATTAGTTTCTTACTCTTTATACCTATAGGCTAGGACTTTAGGCTAATATAAGAGTAGTAAACGCTTTTAAAGATATAGATATAGTCTAAGCTTAATTTCTATTTAAAATATGCCTTATATAATAATATTTAAATGCTATTAACTATTAGTCTACTACCTATTCTATTTTATAAGTATATATCTACTTTAACTATAAGGTCCTAGAATTCTAATAGCAAGTTAATATCTTATAATAAAGCGCAATAGTTAATCTCTACTTATTAAATGCTTCGCTTAGTAATACTATTCTAATAGGAACCTTTATATATTATAATTAGTTTATAGTAAACTCCTTATTTTACCTATTTATTAAGCTTTATCCTAATCTCTAATGCGTTATTAAACCTAATAGCTATTAGCTTTAATTAAGTCTAGCGTTCTTCTATTACTTTCTAAGTTTCTAGCTTTTCTATAAGCTTAGATTTAATCTTAGCGCAAATAGTCTATATCTATTAAGTAGAGTTATCTACTATTTAAGAAAATCAATTATTTCCTTTAATTAAAGTTATAAATAGTCTAGTAGTATTAATAGATATTAGCGCTAATATTAAATCTTTCTATAGACTAAGCTTAATTCGCATCTAATTTTAAAGTTTTATTAGCTTATAAATTCGGTATATTAAGCGATCCTTTAATACTTAGATCTTCTATTTTAAAGTTAAGACCTTATATAAGCCCTTTAATTTCTTTAGCCTTAAATGCGCGAATCTTTTATATATTAGCTAATACCTTAATAGGCTTTTGGCTTCTAATAGCTTTAATAGCCTATTATTAGTTGATACTTTATTATTAGTAGTTAAAAAGGATTAGTAATAGCAGTTTAAGGTTTTGCCATTTTCTAATTATAAGCCTAGCTTAAAAGTCGTTTTTAATAAAACCGTAAGATCTACTTATAGTCTTAGCTTAAGAGTCGATTTCTTAAAAATAGCAAGATCTACTTATAGTCCTAGCTTAAGAGTAATTTTTAATAAATTTATAAAGTTCACTTGCAGTCCTAGCTTAAGAGTCATTTTTACAAATTTCACTTGCGATCTTAGCTTAAGAGTTATTATTAGCGAATTTATAAAATCTACTCGCAGTCTTAGCCTAAGAGTCATTTCTATTAAATTCACTTATAATCTTAGCTTAAAAGTCATCTTTAAAGATACTTTACAATCTACTTATAGTCTTAGCTTAAGAGTCATTTTTGCGAATTTCACTTACGATCCTAGCTTAAGAGTCTATCTATTCTCCTTATCCTTACTCAATTGTATTAAGGTAAAGAGTGCACTTTCCTTAAAGGAATCCACTTATAAGTTTGGCTTAAGAGTCAATTTCTATAATATTACCTTTTATTAAGATAAGTGATATAGCTATCACTCCGATGTATTATTATATAACCTTACTGCTTAATCAGTAGGATATTGATATATATATAGCTATAGGGAAGAAAAGGGTAACCTTTCTTCCTTAACTCTTACTAATATATCGATTATCGACCTTTAGAAGCCTCCTTTACCTACTGCGCCAACTTACTTAAGCTTAATAGGTTATAAGCCCTAGCTAAACTAATAATAGATTATTAACTTCCCTTAGAAAGCACTTGCGCTATAACTATTAGTAGGAAGTTGAATGAGACTTATAGTAAGAGGCGAGCAATTGGCGAATAGGAGGTATGATTCCTTATTTAGTTAACCTATATTGCAAAAGGTATAATTCCTTGCTTTATAATCCCTTTAGTATTATAAGAGGTATGATTTCTTACTTTACTATATTTTATAAGAGGTATGATTCCTTGCGTTATAGCCTAAAAACCCTTTTTAATAAGAGGACTTCCTCCCTATTTAATACTTCTATAATACCTGCTATTTAATCATTTCGACTTTTCGATAGGAGGAGTGCCCTTAACCATTTAATTTATTTGATTTTAATGCAATTCTATTCGAAATAGTAATAGCTTCCGATTCCGATCGAAACACTAGACTTAAAGACCTTTAACTCTTTTAAAAGAACTGGCAATAATGGTTTAATAATTTAAAGCTTTACTTTAAAAGTAAAGGCATCGAAATAGCAATTTAAAAGACACTTATTAAATACGTAAGAATAGCCCTTTATACTCCTTCTACTAATTCATTTACTTCTACTTTAATAGCTAATACAATTATTAAGGATTTGCCAAATATATTAAATAAGCTTAGCTTAAGAGCTTTAGTAGATAATAACCGAGAATCCTAAAGGTAGATTTTAAATATAGAAAAGGAGAAGGAGTATAGGCTAGCCTTAGCTAAATGTAAGCTTAAGATTAATAGAGGTTTAAGTAATAAAGATTAAGATTTTATTTAAGTTTATAATAATATAAAGATAAGATAAGATACTTTAAAGGTAAAATACTTTTAAATAACTGCCTTTAATATTTAATATCTATTATAGTAGATTACTTTATTTTAATAAAGAAAAGATAAAGATAATAAGGATATAGATATAAATATAAATTCTACTTAATCTATATTATATAAAGTAAGAAGGAGAGTAAGAGCCGCAGATCTTAAGATAGCTATGACTTTTAGGAAAACTTAGCTTTTTAGTTTCCTACTTAATAGCCTTTCTCTTAAGTTCGCTATTGTAAAACAATCTCTTTTTATTTAACCTAACTTTAAGATCTATAAGAAGATCGACCTCCTTTAAACTATTAAGTAAGACCTCAAAGGATACTCTAAATCGGCAAATACTATATTATAAGGTAATAATAAGCTTAAGAAGAGAAAGGAGCGCAGGATAAGCCCTTAAGCTTATTAGAGATGCTACTTTTATAATAGTACTTATAATATTACTAATTGTAAAGTTAAAAGGCAACTGATTAATATAGTCGCTAACTTTAATATTAAGAAGCAATCGAAGTAGAAGTTAAAAAGTAAACTACCCTTATCCTACTAAAGGCCGCAACTATTAAAGAAAGGCAAAGGAAAAGGCTATTTAGCTAAAACTTTAATAAATACCTTTAATAATAATAGTAGGTTATCTAAACTTAAATCTACTTCTAATAATTCAAACGATAATTATAATAAAGATGCCTATATCTTAAAAGCCGATCTTTATAAGAACTTTAAATCTAATTAATATAGTAATACTAATTGTATAGTATATATAACTAATAAACCTTACCTATTTAAAGGACCGCTTATTAAAATAAAAAGGCACTTTATTAAGGTTAGTAATAGAAGGTTATATATAGACTTAATAGGTATAGTAGAGATGAATATCTCTAGTATTTCTTTCCTTTTATAAAATGTTCTCTTTATACCTAGCTTAAGTATTAATCTTTTATCTAGCTATAAGATTTATATAAAGTTGAATTATATACGAGTTTTTAATAATTAATTTATATAATTTATAAATAATAATTATAAAGTGATCTTTAAGGTTAAAATCAAAGATAGACTTTATATTATTTTAAAGGTAATATTATAGAAATTGACTCTTAGGCCGGACTTATAAGTAGATTCCTTTAAGGAAAGTGCACTCTCTACCTTAATATAATTAAGCAAGGATAAGAAGAATAGATAGACTCTTAAGTTAGGATTATAAGTGAAATTTGCGAAAATAACTCTTAAGCTAAGACTATAAGTAGAATATAATATATCTTTAAAGATGACTCTTAAGCTAGGATTATAAGTGAGTTTAATAGAAATAACTCTTAAGCTAAAACTATAAATGGATTCTATAGATTTGCTAATAATAACTCTTAAGCTAAGATTATAAGTGAAATTCGTAAAAATGACTTTTAAACTAAGACTATAAGTAAACTTTGCGGATTTGTTAAAAATGACTCTTAAGCTAAGACTATAAGTAAATCTTGCTATTTCTAGGAAATCGACTCCTAAGCTAAGACCGCAAGTGGATCTTATAGTTTTATTAAAAACGACTCTTAAGCTAGGCTTATAATTAGAAAATGGCAAAACCTCAAACTGCTATTACTAGTCCTTTCTAATTACTAATAATAAAGTATCGATTAATAATAGGCTACTAAAGCTATTAAAAGCTAAAAGCCTATTAAAGTATTAGCTAATATATAAAAGATTCGCGTATTTAAGGCTAAAGAAATTAAAGGGCTTATATAAGGTCTTAACTTTAAAATAGAAGATCTAAGTATTAAAGGATCGCTTAATATACCGAGTTTATAAGCTAATAAAACTTCGAAATCAGACGCAAACTAAGCTTAATTTATAAAAAGATTTAATATTAGCGCTAATATCTATTAATACTATTAGACTATTTATAACCTTAATTAAAGGAAATAATTGGTTTTTTTAAATAGTAGATAACTCTACTTAATAAATATAGACTATTTGCGCTAAGACTAAATCTAAGCTTATAAAAAAGCTAGAAACTTAAAAAGTAATAGAGGAACGCTAGACTTAATTAAAGCTAATAGCTATTAGGTTTAATAATATATTAAAGATTAAGGTAAAGCTTAATAAATAGGTAAAATAAGGAGTTTGCTATAAACTAATTATAATATATAAAGGTTCCTATTAAAATAGCATTGCTAAGCAAAGCATTTAATAAATAAAGACTAACTATTACACTTTATTATAAGATACTGACTTGCTATTAGAATTCTAGAACTTTGCAATTAAAATAGATATATACTTATAAAATAGAATAGGTAGTAGACTAATAGTTAATAGTATCCGAATATCGCTATATAAAGTATATTTTAAATAAAAACTAAGCTTAGACTATATCTGCGTCTTTAAAAGCGTTTACTACTCTTATATTAGCTTAAAGTCTTAGCCTATAAGTATAAAGAGTAAGAAGCTAATAGACTAAAGTAGAGAGTATATATTTATTAAGTATATTAAATAGATAATAAAGTAATAGATAGTATATACCTTAGATCTAAGGTAAGTAATTATATCCTTAGTAATTAAGTTTAACAAATCTCGAAATAAGAGGAAGCTATCCTTAAAGCTCTATATACTTAAAGATTCGCAAGGTATACTACTTAACGGTAATATTATTAAGCCGAACTAATAACCCCTTTCTCTTAGCTTAAGTATATTAAGCGCACTTGCTAATTAATAACTTATTAATCGCCTAAAGGCCGAATAGACTATTCCTATTATCCGCAAACTACTTAAAATATAGAATAACTTTAATATTATTATCCCTTTAGTTAAAGCACCTATAGTAAAGGATATTCCTAAAATAAGTATAAGTAATAATAAGCCTCTACTATTAGAAAGTAGTTCCTTAGATAATAAGCTTATAAAACCTATAGCTGAACCTACGCCTTTAAAGAAGAATAGAGACCTAGAACTAAAAGATACCTTAAACAAATGCGAATCTAAGTATATTTAAGCTATAATAGTGTATAAGATCTACGAGCTTGAACTTCAATAAAGCTTTAATAAAGATAATATATTCCTAACTGCTAGGGAGATAATAAAGATCTCTCTTCTAAAGATGTATAATAAAGCTATTAACAACTTAGAAAATAGAGCAGTATAAAATAAGGCAATTTAAAAGGAGATAAGCTCTTTTATTGCAAATGGTATATAAATAGAGGAACCGACGCCAAAGGATATGAACCTGATTTTAATAAAGTAGGTCTTTATAATTAAGATATATATAAATAGGACCTTAAAATATTATAAGGCAAGGCTTATAACTAAGGGCTTCTTCTAATAGTATAGAAAAGACTACTTTAATACGTTTACGCTAATAGTTTGTATAAATACCCTTTGCATATTTATAGTAATAGTAGCCGCTAAGGACCTTAAATATAGATAGTATAATATTAAAAATGCATTTACTAAAGCAATTATAAAGGAATGGATTTTTCTCTTTTAACCTAATAGTATTCTTATATATATTAGCCACTCTTTTTATATATTCCGCAGTATCTATAGGCTTAAATAATTAACTTATAATTAGAACCTCTTATATAGCTTTGCTCTAATAGAAATAGGATTTATTTAAAGCTTAGCTAACCCTTATCTATTTACTTATATTAAGTTTAGAATCAAGTTGCTATTATATATTGATAATATTGCTATAGCTGCGAAAACAACCACTTAATTAGATTGGTTCTTTATAACAATTTAGAAACATTTTAATACTAAGGATTTAAGGGGAATTTATAAGATCTTTAGTATCTGCATTATAAGAAACCGCTCTACTTAAGAACTCTAGTTAAATTAAGAGCAGTATATTAAGAAGATCTTAGATTAAATAGGACTTTCTACTTATACTCTTAACTTTAAGTCAAAGTGTACTCTAATTAAAGGAAAGTATAATAAGTTAAAGCCTACTAATAAAAATAAGTAGAAAGGAGATTTAAAGAAGTACTAATAAGATATTAGAGCGATTATATATACTATAGTATATATAAGATTAGATATCGCCTTTATTATTAAATAACTTAATCAAAACCTAAAGGATCTAACGATTTAATATAAGAATGCAATTAAGCGACTTAGAAGGTACCTTTAATTAATAATTATATAAAAGATAAAATATAGACTAATAAAATATATAAGCGCAAAGCTTAAGGTATATACTGATTCCGATTAGGCAAATATAAAAGGTTAGAAAAGTATATCTAAAAGCGTAGTAGTACTATATAGCAGACCTATATTATAAGGAAGTAGGAAGTAGAAATCAATAGCTATTATAAGTACTAAAGCTAAATATATATTACTATTATTAAATTATAAATCAGGATTATAAATTGCCTAAGTTCTAAAAGATATAGGTTTTATTAAGTATATTAGATAAGATAGGAATTATATTAATCTTTAAGTAAATAATATAAGGGTAATTACACTTATAAAGAATCTATACTTATATAAGCGATCGAAATATATTAATATTACCTATTACTTTATCTATAACCTTATTATAAAGAATAAGTTATTAATTACTTATATCTTAACTAATTGAATAATAGCAAATGGATTTATAAAGCTACTAAAGATAGTTATAAAGTTTAAAGCGTTTAAAGATATACTAAGGTTATAAAAGATAGTAAGGACTTAGTAGGCTTAAGGACAACTCTTAGGCCCGCCTTATAAGTCAGGTTATATAGTCTTATAAAGGAAAGTTTTTAAATCAACTCTTAGGTTTAAACTATAAGTCAAGTTATATAATCTTATAAAGGAATACTTTTAAGAAAATTGACTCTTAATCCTACCTTATAAGTAGAGTTTGGTAATTTTAATAGAAGTTGCTATTAATTGATTATTTTTAATTTAAAGAGATACTTAAGAGTTGGATTAGCGTAAAAGGATAGTTATTATTTTCCTAACTATAGGTCAATTAGAGTAAGGTTTAAGTAAGGGTATTAAGATAGGTAA
>JAENRP010000653.1:0-12553 GCA_024741835.1 Diplocarpon mali | reverse complement strand
GAAGTAGATTTAAGTTTAGATAACCTACTATTATTATTAGAGGTATTTATTAAAGTTTTAACTAAATAGCCTTTTCCTTTACCTTTCTTTAGTAATTGCAGCCTTTAATAAGATAAGGGCAATTTGCTTCTTAACTTTTGCTTCGATTACTTCTTAATATTAAAGCTAGCAACTATATTAATTAATTGCCTTTTAACTTTATAATTAGTAATATTATAAGTACTATTATAAAAGTAGCATCCTTAATAAGCTTAAGGGCTTATCCCGCGCTCCTTCCTCTTCTTAGGCTTATTATTACCTTATAATATAGCATTTGCTAATTCAAAGTATCTTTTAAGGTTTTACTTAATAGTTTAAAGGAGGTTAATCTTCTTATAGATCTTAAAGTTAAATTAAATAAGAAGAGATTATTTTGTAATAGTAAACTTAAAAGGGAGGCTATTAAGTAGGAAATTAAAAAGCTAAGTTTCTTTAAAAGTTATAACTATCTTAAGATCTATAGCTCTTACTCTCCTTCTTACTTTATATAATATAGATTAAGTAGAATTTATATTTATATCTATATCCTTACTATCTTTATCTTTTCTATATTAAAATAAAGTGATTTACTATAGCAGATGCTAAGTATTAAAGGTAGTTATTTAGAAGTATTTTACCTTTAAAGTATCTTATCTTATCTTTATATTATTATAAACTTAAATAAAATCTTAGTCTTTATCGCTTAAACTTTTATTAATTTTAAACTTATATTTAGCTAAGGCTAGCTTATATTCCTTCTCCTTTTCTATATTTAAGATCTGCTTTTAAGATTCTTAATTATTATCTACTAAAGCTCTTAAGCTAAGCTTATTTAATATATTTAGCAAATCCTTAGCAGTTATATTAGCTATTAAAGTAAAAGTAGACGAATCAGTAGAAGGAGTATAAAGGGCTATTTTCGCATATTTAATAAGTGTCTTTTAAATCGCTATTTTAATACCTTTGCTCTTAAAGTAAAGCTTTAAATCATTGAACTATTATTGCTAGTTCTTTTAAGAGAATTAAAGGTCTTTAAGTCTAGTATTTCGATCGGAATCGGAAGCTATTGCCGTTTCGAATAGAATTGCGTTTAAAATCAAATAAATTAAATAGTTAAGGGCATTACTCCTATCGAAAGGTTAAAATGATTAAATAGCAGGTATTATAGAAGTATCAAATAGGAAGGAAGTAACTCTTATCGAAAAGGGTTTTTAGGCTATAACGCAGGGAATCATACCTCTTATAAAATATAGTAAAGCAAGGAATCATACCTCTTATAATATAAGTTGGCTAAATAAGGAATTATACTTCCTATTCGCCGATTGCTCGCCTCTTACTATAAATCTCGTTCAACTTCCTACTAATAGTTGCAGCGCAAGTACTTTCTAAGGGAAGTTAATAATCTATTATCGGTCTATTTAAGACTTATAACCTATTAAGCTTAAGTAAGTCGGCGCAATAGGTAAAGGAGGCTTCTAAAGGTCGATAGTTAATATATTAGTAAGAGTTAGGGAAGGAAGGTTACCCCTTTCTTTCTTATAGCTATATATATATCAATATCCTACTGACTAAGCAGTAGGGTCATATAACAATACATCGGAGTGATAGCTATATCACCCATTTCAATAAATCATATTATAAAATCTATAATAAAGAGATGCTAGTAGTTATACTAGCTTTAAAAGAATAGGACGTAAAGTTATAAAGTGTATTAAGCTTCTTAGTGATTATTAATCAAAAGGCTTTAGAGTACTTTAGAATTAAAAAACTCTTTAATAAACGATAAATCTAATAGATAGACGTACTCTTAAGATACAATTACTAAATTACCTATCGCCTTAGAAAGGAGAATATAATAGCCGATATACTATTATAGAAAGACGAACTTACGCCTACTTAAAAAGCTATAAGAGAAGCCGAAAGAACCTATTAGCTTCTTAACCTAGCTATTATTATTTAAGATCATCTTATAATAGCTTTAATCAACCTTATAGCACTTAAGAACCACTCCTCTATTAACAATTTCCAAATAATAGAAGAAGTCCTTAACGCTAACTAGACCTATAAGTCGCTATAACTAAAGTAAGAGAAAGCTTTTAGAAAAGAGACTCCTTAAACCCTATTAAAGGATAGACTACTCCTATATAATAGAAGGCTAGTAGTTCCTAAAGAACTGGATAATCTCCGCACCTACCTACTTTACTAAATCTATAATAATATATTAATAGCTTACCTTAATAGAACTAAGACTATATAGTTCCTTTAATACTACTATTAGTAGCTTATATACTATTGTAATATAGAGAGGTATATCGCTAACTATTATAACTATTAACATTTATATAAACCTTAAGATAAGACGCTAAGACTCCTTAAACTATTACCTATCCTTTTGCGTATATAGAACGACTTATCTATAGACTTTTATACTCTTAAATTAATTAGCAATAGCTGCGATACTATATTTGTTATAATTGACCGACTCTTTAAGCGGCATATCTGCCTACTAATAATAAAGAAGGCTACTACGCGGACTGCCGCCTCCTTATTTTACCAATATATTTAAAGGTTTAAAAGGAGCCCTCTTACTATTACTAGTAATTAAGGACCTTAATTTATCTCTGACTTTATAAATAAGTTATTAATACTAGTATAGGTTAAGCTTTAGCTATCAACCTTTAAATACACTTAAATAGACAAATAGATTAAGATTGTTACGGCCGCATCATATGCATAGTTATATCACATATCGCTAAGACTGCAAGAAGTCAGGTGTACGCTAAGGTAGCGAGGTGGCTGGATCACGTGCACGCTAGTGAAGCACCTATACTTATTCTAAAGGAGCTCTACTAAAGACTCTCTCTTCTTTATCTTTTCTTTTCTATTATATAGTATACCTTTTAAGGTAATATAGTCAGCGTTACTCGATTATCGCCCTCTTATATGCTCTAGAGTAAGTTATAATATAAAAAAAGATCTACTTAACCTCCGCTAAGAAGCTTAATATCTACCCCCTTTAGAATCGTTACTTCGAACTGCCTTAAGTAACTCAATCTCTCGATCTTGACTCTTTTATTACAAACTGCCTTAAGCAACTTATATATAGCGCCTAGATCTTACTAATTTAGTTTTTAAAGGAAGCTGAAAAACGACCTTTGAATATAAGATCAGCTCGTTTTTCGACCCCTTACCTACTCTATTTTGCAAACGGAAATTCACTTTCAATTTCAATTCGAAAAGAAAAAATATATTTACTATATCCTTGCTTTGCTAGCGTAGGCTGCTGCCTAAAGCAGTATAATAACTTTTCTCTTCTTGACTCTCTCCCTCCTTTACAAATACTCTATACCCCTTATTTTCATCGACCTATACTCGTCGATAACTCTCCTTTTACTCTTCGAAGCTCCTTACTCCTTCGAAACCCTTGAATACAACTCGACTTCTCGAAAAACCCTCCTTGCAAATAAATCATCAACCTTCTTTATACTCCCTATCGACTCATACTTATCGACAACTTTGCCTTATACTCTTCGAAGCTCCTTACTCCTTCCTTCGAATACTTAGGTACGAAACTAAGGGACCTATACCTATATATATATATAGAGACTTAGTTAGCCTTAATAGGTTATACTATACTATTAGAGATTAGGTCAACTTTAGTAGAGTAATAAGCTTTAGATCCCTGGACCCTACTTCCTCGGATTTGCACTGCACCCTTTAAATAACCTTATTATAACTCCTAATTAGTAAAGAGACGTGATCCCGAAGTAAAACCTTCTTTCTTAAGATCTATAAACCTATAATACCTTAATACATACTCTATTAAAAGGCTTTAAGAATATATATAGCTCTGCCTATATTGATCTTCCCCCTTTTAAATAGGTCACTATTTAGCATTAGGTCCCTTTAGACTAAACTAAATAATATAAGAAGAGTTAGTACTTATAACCTTTAATCTTATACCACTTAAAAGGAGTGAAAGGTTAACCGCACCTCTACTACTAAGCCTTACTACTACTAGTTCTATAGGCCTTACTGCTAACCCCGGTCTTAGAGATATTCCCTTTCCTAAGCCTACTTAAGAAGCTACCTCCTTTAGTATAGATTCTACTCTTAGGCCCGGCCTATAAGTAAATTCTCGAAATACCCTATTACTATCGATTGAAGTTAAGGAAGAAGATATACTCTCTTTAAAGACGTCTACTTTTACTATATTAGCCCCTTTCTTTTCAACTGCTTAGCAGGCCGAAATCGCAAACCTTATTAGCGCTGCTATAGCTGCCGCTCTTTAAAATAATACTATTGCCCCTTCTTCCTTAAGTACTAGCCCTTAGAATGCTCGATCCCTTACCGCCGACTTACTACCTCCCTTAGACTATTACCTTTTAATCATTTGACCTTTAGTCTTAGCTATCGACCCTTATTAGATTAAGTACCCTTAAACCTATTTTAGCAACTACTAAGGTAAAATCACTTATAATACTTAAAAGATAGCTATAAAGGTATTCATTTAAGAGTACTTAAGCAACTTCACTTTAAAAGAAGACTAGATTATTACCTACTTTAAATATATAATAGGTAAAGCTTAAAACCTAATCTTATAATATATAGATCCTATCTTTACTAATAAGTTTATATATACTACTAATATCCTTAAAGTCTTAGATTAGAGGCTCTTTAACTATAACTATATTTAATCTACTAAGCTTAAATATAGCAAGCTAATTATAGGTTTAATATTATATAATAAGTTCCGATCCAAGTTTATTACCTTTGCTATAGCTAATAAGGTCGATTAGTCTTACTAATTCGATAATATTTATAAAAAGGTCTCCTTAGCTTTAAAGAACGACCTTCGAATAAAGAAGTATAAAATAAATAACAATTATACTACTTTAGATGAGTTCTTAGCTATTATAGACCGCAAGGCTTATAATATTAAGTAAAAAGAAGCCTATAACACTTAATAAGTCGCCTTTACTATTGCGTTCTCCCTTTTAAAGGACCGTATCCTTAGTATATTAAAAAGGGAGTTATAAAGACCTATAGCTATAGCTACCTCTTTAGCTCCTTGCACTCGTTCTCCCTTACTAGCGGCCTATTAAGAAAGGTCTGCTAGCCTAAAGCTATCGTTTAGTCTTTACTATAACTATAGAGCCCTTAGTTATTATATAATAGACTGCCTTAAGCTAAAGAAGTAGGGTAAGTTTATAATAGCTAAAGTTGAGATAGAAAACAACCTATTGTTAAGAAACTGCTAAGCTATAGTAAAGACTCCTACTATAGCATAGGTTATAATTTATAAAAAGACTTAGATTTTGATTCCTGCTTATTAATAGGCGGCTGCTAATTCTTAATTCCTATAGAACTAGCTTAAAATAGATCATTTATTAAAATAGTTGCCTATATTAATAGTAGAGCTAATATTTTCAATATTATTAAGACATCTTTAGCATACTAGCTCTTTTAAAGATTTAAGGTGAAGTTTATTAAACTGCTTAAACCGATTACCCTTACTAGCTATAATAGCCTTAAGGAAGAAACTATTCGATTCGCTATTTTACTTACCTTTATAATCGATAGATAATAAATAAACTTCCCTTTCTTAATTATAAGCTTAAGAGCAACCGACGTTTTAATTAATAGGAAGTTCTTAAAGTACTATAACTTTAAATAGTCTTATAGAAAAGGGAAAAATAGTATATCTTAGCTTAAGGATATACCTATTATCCTCTACTTTAATCGATATATATTAATCGATCTCTTGCAACTAATAAAACCCTTAATAGCCTAATAAGACGTCGATCGTTAAGCAGCTATAATAGACGCTAAGGATAAAGACCTAAGAATGGCCTAAGCTTAGCTTTTAATACTAGCAAGTAATAACGCCTTAAATTCTACTCTTAGGCCTAGCCTGCAAGTGAAAACTGCGAACTCGAATTCCACTTCTAGGCCTGGCCCGCGAGTGGCCTCTTATAGACCTAAGGATAGCAGTTTCTTTAAAGACTTAAAAAAAGATTTGAACTATATAAAGAAGGCCTTGCTAAGAGTATTAAACCCCTTGCTCCCTCTCTTAATAAAGAGGAACGCTCCTTTAAAGACGGCTTGCTAAATCAGCCTAATCTTAGCCTTAGCAATCGGCGCCCTTTACTACTACTTTATAACTAGGGCAAGATAAGCTATATAAACTTAAGAACTAGCGCTTAAAGAGTTTATATTTATAAACTCTATTTATAATTTAAACTAAGAGATTAATTGCCGAGAATCGGCTAGGCAAGCTGAAATTAGCTCCCTTAGCCTTAGTTTAGTGCTATAAGCTAAGTATAAAAGTAATAATAAGCTAATAGATTAGAAGCTCCTGCCTTAATACGCTAAGTTTAAGAACGTTTTCAATCGCTAGGCCTTTAATCAGCTACTAAAACCCAGGCTAGGGGTAGATTATAAAATCGAGCTAATAGGCGAAAATAACTTAATAATCAAACCCCTTTGCTACCTTACTAACGAATAGCTTTTAAAGGTTAAGAGCTATATTCTTAAGAACCTATATAAAGGATTTATCGAAGCTTTAAGTTCCTCTTAAGTAGCCTTAATCCTCTTTATTAGAAAAGCTAATAGCTCCTTACGTTTATATATCGATTATCGGAAACTGAATGCCTTAATAAAGAAAGACCCTTATACGATTCCACTTATTAATAAGATAATAGTATATATATCGAAAGCTTGTGTTCTTATAAAAATCGATATATAATAAGCCTTCTACTATATCTGTATATTAGCTAACGCTAAGGACTTAACTACCTTTTATATGCGCTATAGGACTTATAAATATAAGGTTTTGCTATTTGGGCTAATAAATAGGCCTGCTACCTTTTAGAAATTTATTAATAATATTCTCCTTAAGCACTTCGACAATTTCTACTCTACTTACTTAAATAATATTCTAATCTATTTAGAAAACTCCCTTAACTATAAGATTTATATTAAGAAGATCCTAGGAATTCTCTAATGCTATAGCCTTTAAGCAGATATTAAGAAAAGCGAGTTCGGGGTTACTAAGATTAGGTTCTTAGGGTTTATTATTAGAGTTTATAAAATTGAGGTAGACCTTAATAAGGTCTTAATCATTTAGGAATGGAAATATGCTAAGAACGTATATAATATATAAAGCTTCCTAAGGTTCTGTAACTTCTACTAAAGGTTTATTTAAAGCTATAGTCGTATCTGCCGACCTTTAATAGCTCTTATAAGGAACGTTCCTTTTGATTTTAATAACGCTTATAAAGAAGCTTAGGAAACTCTATACTTAAGCCTTTAAACAACCTCGATTTTATACTACTATTACCCTTAGAAGCAGATTAGGCTTAAGACCGACGCCTCTAATAGCATAGTCGCTAGCGTACTCTCCTAATTCTAAGAAGACGATAACTACCACTTAATTAGGTACTTCTTAAAGACTATAAATAATACTAAGCTAAATTACCTCATTTATAATAAGAAGCTCCTAGCGATTTTTAAATCGTTCTACTAATATAAGGCAGAGCTACTTAAGGCTTAGAAAATAGTACGCGTATATATAGATCATAAGGCCCTTAAGTACTTTATAATAACTAAGGACTTAATAGCCCGGCAGGCTTGCTAGGCAGAGTTCTTTGCTAACTTTAACTTCGTTATTATATATTAAATAAGTATAATAAATATATTGGCTAATATACTCTTACGTTAAGACCAGGAGCTAACCCCTCTTAAGGCTAGGAAACGAGCTTTATACCACTAGCAGCTCTTGCCCGACGATAAGCTCTTTATAGAAGTACTTGCTACTAAAGGCGGTTCCACTCGCGGGCCCGGCCTATGAGTGATAAGTATGCCAATCGCACTAATAAAGGCACCTGCCGACCTAATGTCTAAGGTCGAGTACAATATAGCGAACTACTACATTATCGATAAGGTCATTTGAGCTAATAAGACCTCCCTTAAGCTATAGAAGTTCCGAGACGAGGCGCAGAGCTACAGCCTCGATTATAAACTCAGCTAAGGCAAACTCTTCTTCTAAGGTAGACTTATTATACTATTATAACCTTTTAAATTATAAACAGCCTTGATTTATTATATATATAAGTAACCTTACGTTATATACACTAGAATTGGGAAAATAAGGCTCTTAATAGGAAGAAAATACTACTAGAAAAGCCTTAGTAGCAATATTAGTACTTATATCTAGAACTATTGTTATTTAAGAATGAAACCTTATTATAATAAAACCCTAGGTTTCTTACAACCCTTGCCAATTCTTAAATAAGTATACTAATACTTAATTATAGATTTTATAAAGCTCCTGCTTAACGAACTTGGCTACGACTTTGCACTAGTAATAATAGACCGATTATTAAAGAAGGTAGTATCGATCCTATACTATAAGACAATTGATGCAAAAGGCCTTGCAGAGTTGTTTTTAATTTATTAAATATACTATTTTAGCATACCTAACTCAATTCTATTAGATAAAGGCGCCTAATTCGTCTTTACCTTTTAAAAAGAGCTCTATTAGATACTAGGTATAAAGGTTAAGCTAACTATAGCCTATAACCCTAATATCGATAGCTAAACTAAGATTATAAACTAGTACTTAAAATAACGCCTTAGACTATTCTACTTATACTATTAAGATAATTAGAGTCGTCTTTTACCTTTAATAGATATTGCCCAATTGACCTTACCTTACAAATCCCTAGGGCAAATTTCCCTTTTCTAAGTGCTAAATAGCTACAAAGCTCGCTCCTCTTAAAATTTAATTAACCTAGAGCCTTTATAAATAGCAACTAAGAGATTAAATCGTAAAACGGTACTTTATATAGCTACTAGAGCTTAAAAAGTAGTCTAATTCGCTTAATTATCTCTTTAAGTATAATAGGCTAAAATGAAACAGCTTATAGACCTCTACCGCCAGCTAGTTGATTAGACTATAAAAGATAACGTACTAATTAGTACTAAAAACTGGAAGCTCGATCGGCCGAGCTAAAAGCTCTTTAATAAGTGGTATAGCCTAGTGAAAGTACTAGAAAAGCTAAGAGAAAGCTAGAAGCTACAATTGCCTGATTCGCTCTATTCAATCTACCTTATATTCCACTCCTACTTACTATGTAAATACATTCCTAACCCTCTGCCAGGCTAAGCTTAGGAACCTCCTACCTTAATTAAAGTACTGCTAAAATAAAAGGAATAGAAGATAGAAGAAATAATCGGATCCTATATTTAAGCTAAGAAGCTCAAATATTAGATTAAGTGGAAAAGAGCTAATAAAGACCTTAAATAGTACCTATGCTCTAATGCTATAATAGCGCCGCATGCTATTTAAGATTTCCATTTAAAGAACCCTTAAGCTAAGAGGCTATTAAGGGCACTATTAAGCTAGCTTAAGTCATATAACGATAGAGTTAACGATTATAAGGACCTAAAGGATAATACGCCTATAGATACAACTGCACAAGCGCAGTTTTTCAAAGGGGGGGGGTAGTATTACAGCCGCATTACGTGCACGGTTATATTATATGTTGCTAAGACTATAAGAAGTCAGGTGCACGCTAAGGTAGCGAGGTGGCTGGATCACGTGCACGCTAGTAAAGCACCTGTACTTATTCTGGAGGAGCTCTACTAGAGACTCTCTCTTCTTCATCTTTTCTTCTCTATTATATAGTATACCTCTTAAGGTAATATAGTCAGCGTTACTCGATTATCGCCCCCTTGTACGCTCCAGAGCAAGTCGTAACAAAGATTATCCATTAAATAATTGATATATAACTACGCCCCTTTATTAACTACTTCTAAGACAATTAGGCCGACTTACTCTCTATTATAAATGCTGCTAGTACTGCTTATTTAAATGAGTCAACTGGCCTCTCTCCTTCTATAGTCGATTATAGCTATAAACCTCGCTTGGATTTTAACTAAACCGCCTATATCATTAAGCACTCGAATACTTAAAAGAAGTTAAATAGGAAAAAAGCGTAAGTATAAGCTAAAAGAATCGATAAAGTAGTCCAGTTTACTTAAGAATCTATACTAGTAGCTTAAGAGAAATAATCCAAATAAGCAAATAAAAAGCGACGCTAACCTGACTTCGGCCTAAGAGACCTAGTATATATTATAAAGAGAGCTTAGAAAATAGACCAACCCTTTAATAAATTCGACTTCCCTATTATAAGCCCTTTTAAAATCATTAGCCTAGTCTACTACTCCTATAAGGTAGACCTACTTCTATCCTATTAAATATATAATATCTTTTACGCTAATAGACTAAGGAAAGCTACTAATAACCCTTTACCTAAGTAGATCAACCTATTAATAGAACCTATTATTATTAATACC
This sequence comes from Diplocarpon mali, assembly GCA_024741835.1. Lineage (NCBI taxonomy): Eukaryota > Fungi > Ascomycota > Leotiomycetes > Helotiales > Drepanopezizaceae > Diplocarpon > Diplocarpon mali. Next base: position 2,173 of record JAENRP010000653.1, on the reverse strand, counting down.
TATTTGAAATAGGAAGTCGATTAAATCTTAGTATCTAATATATAGCAAAAGCAATTCTATTATAAAGTTAGCTAAGTAGGATAAGATCCCGACAATTAATAGTATCCTATTAGCAACTTTAAAAACGCGGCTATACTACTTAATAAGTTCCACTCCAACTACCCTAACGCCCTTAGGCCCTTAGCGAGATTATAGACTTAGTTAAAAGCCGCCTTTAAAGACAAACTCGACCTAGACTACCTATTAGATAATGCCCTTAAGAATAAAGGTTATTATTAAATGTATTAGCAACAACGGTAGATGCCCTTATAATAATTCAACTTTAATAAAGATTAGGAATAAAGCGCTAGATACTAATGCACCTATCTAGAATATATAATAAAGACCGCCTTCCCTTTTGAACTATTCTTATAATTTACCGCCTTACTACTTGCTATTCTTTATTATTCTATTCTGTTGAGATAGGTGATACAGCTATCACTCCGATGTATTATCATATGACCCTACTGCTTAGTCAATAAGATATCGATATATATATAGCTATAGGGAAGAAAGGGGTAACCTTCCTTCCCTAACTCTTACTAATATATTAACCATCGACCTCTAGAAGTTTCTATTACCTACTACGCTGACTCACTTAAGCTTAATAGGTTATAAGCCTTAGATAGACCGATAATAGATTATTAACTTCCCTTAAAAAGCACTTACGCTATAACTATTAGTAGGAAGTTAAACGAGACTTATAGTAAGAGGCGAGCAATCGGCGAATAGGAGGTATAATTCCCTATTTAGCCAACCTATATTATAAGAGGTATGATTCCTTACTCTATAACCCTTTGGTACTATAAGAGGTATGATTCCTTGCTTTACTATATTTTGTAGGAGGTATGATTCCCTACGTTACAGCCTAAAAACCCTTTTCGATAAGAGGACTTCCTCCCTATTTAATACTTTTATAATACCTGCTATTTAATCATTTCGACTTTTCGACAAAAGGAGTGCCCTTAACCGTTTAATTTATTTTGATTTTTTAACGCAATTCTATTCGAAATGGCAATAGCTTCCGATTCCGATCGAAATACTAAGCCTAAAGACCTTTATGTGAAATATGAGGGCTGGCCGATATGGTAAAGAGAGTATAAGGTAGTATTGAGTAGTAAGTAATAGTAGTAGTTGAAGAACTTAGAGACTTAGGAGGCTTGATTCCTAACTACAGGAGCAAAGCAATCTATATATACAAAATATCTTGAGCTTCTAGAACCTTCTAGTATATTGGAGTTATACTAGATTATAAATTGTAGCAAGGAGGTTCTCTGATAGTGAACTTGATAGTAAACTAGAAGAGGGCACGAAGAAGTATAAGGTGCAAACGACGATGTTAGGTGTCTTATGTCTTGATTCATAAGAGCTCTCTAACTACGAGCTATTTAACAAGGGCTGCCACTAAGTCATATGGCAAGTTATATAACATATTATATATATAATATATTATATAACAGATCATATGACAAATATATAATAGGCATTCCTATAATACACCCCTCTAGGGAGACCTTTAAAGGTACTTGCTAGCAATATATATAATATTATAACTTTTGTTATAATCTATAGTTTCATATGAAAAAATCAACCTGCAGATATGGGAAATAGAGTAGAGTTCGCTAGCGCGAAATCCCCCCTTTAGTAAGTCAAAATCAACTCCCGGGCCCGGCCCGGGAGTAAAAAAAATCACCTCTTAATAGAAGTGCAAAAAAAAATCACCTTAAAATAGAGGTATAAAAAAAAATTACCCTTTAATTAAGGTGCAGAACCTTTATATTTAACAATTTGATAAAGGCGGTATAGTTAGAGCTATTTAAGCTCTTAGTAAGTCTATTAGCGGCATTGTCTTTAGTATTAGTATATTAGAGATCCAAATGGCCTTTCCGAAGTTCTTACCGAATATAATAGAACTTGATATCAATATGCTTTATTCTCTAATAATATTTGGGGTTTTCGGTAAGATAAAGGGCTCCTTAGTTATTGCAGATTATTTCGACTTTAGTAGTATCGTCGCTAGCATAGCCTATTTCCTTAAGTACCTAGCGTATCTAAGAGGCCTCTTATGCGAATTTGCATATAGCGATATACTCTGCCTTTATAGATAAGAGAGCGATAATAGTCTATCGCTTAA
>JAENRP010000652.1:0-12877 GCA_024741835.1 Diplocarpon mali | reverse complement strand
CCCTCTTTCCTCTTCCCTATCTTTATAACTTTAGGTACTAACTCTACTTGCACTTATTATTCTTATAAATAGGGATTAGTATTCTCAACTTGCAAGAGTCTTATATTCTTTGCTAATAGTAGCAAGGGCCGCTACTTAAGTTAGTTAAGGCATATATAAAGACTTAGAAGTAGAGGATCTTATAATATAGGTTATATAATTAAAGGAGGAGTAAGAAAGGGGTATATATAAGACTACTATTATACTTAAAGATAGCGCGTAATACTAACTACCTATTCTACCCTTAATTAGTAAATTGTCTTAGTTCTCGTCTTCAAAGAGCCCGCTTATAGTACTTCCTCCCTCTTTGTCTTTGGTCTTTACATAGGCCTATTCTTGTGTTGTCTCCCCTTAGTCTTATACTATATTATTAACGATAAACTAATACTATATAACGTATAGTACGTTCTATCATTTGGCAATACTCGACTTATATCAGTCTCAAAGCTCGGCGACGATAATATTACTATGATCTTTAGTAAAGAAGAGGCAAAAGGGTATCGAAGCGATAATATAGTATTTACTATACTATAGCTTAATAGATTATTCACTTTATCTCGATCGCATACTGCTATTGCAACTGAAGTAGATAAAAAGGCTATAAACCTTAGCCTTATATAACCTCTAGAACTATTGAGCTTAAGTGAGTCGGCGCAGTAGGTAAAGGAGGCTTCTAGAGGTCGATAGTCGATATATTAGTAAGAGTTAAGGAAGGAAGGTTACCCCTTTCTTCCCTATAGCTATATATATATCAATATCCTACTAACTAAGTAGTAGGGTCATATAATAATATATCAAAGTAATAGCTATATTACCTATCTTCATACCTTTACTCAGACCTTACTCCGATTGACCTGCAGTTAGGAAAACAACAATTATCCTTTTGTATTAATCCAACTTCTAAGTATCTCTCTAAATTAAAAATAATCAATTAATAGTAACCTCTATTGAAATCACCAACTCTACTTGCAAGGTAGGACTAGGAGTCAAATTTCCTAAAAGATATTCCTTTATAAGACTATATGACTTGACTCGCGGTCTAGGCCTAAGAGTCGATTTAAAAACTTTCCTTTATAAGACTATATGACTTGACTTGCAAGGTAGGCCTAGGAGTTGTCTTTAAGCCTGCTAAGCCCTTACTATCTTTTATAACCTTAGCATATCTTTAAATGCTTTGAACTTTGCAATTATCTTTAATAGCTTTATAAATCTATCTACTACTATTTAATCGGTTAGGATATAGGTGATTGATAACTTATTCTTTATAATAAGGTCGTAGATAAAGTAGTTGTAGCAATGAGGTTCTCTGATAGTGAACTTGATAGTAAACTAGAAGAGGGTACGAAGAAGTATAAGGTGCAAACGACGATGTTAGGTGTTTTATATCTTGATTTATAAGAGCTCTTTAACTACGAGCTATTTAACAAAGGCTGCCACTAAGTTATATAGCAAGTTATATAACACATTATATATATAATATGTCATATAATAGATCATATAACAAACATATAACAGGCATTCCTGCAATACACCCCTCTAGGGAGACCTTTAAAGGTACTCGCTAGCAATATATATGATATTATAACTTTTGTTATAATCTACAGTTTCGTATGAAAAATCAACCTATAGATATAGGAAATAGAGTAGAGTTCGCTAGCGCGAAATCCACCCTTTAGTAAGTCAAAATCAACTCGCGGGCCCGGCCCAGGAGTAAAAAAAAATCACCCCTTAATAGAAGTGCAAAAAAAAATCACCTTGCAATAGAGGTATAAAAAAAAATCACCCCTTAATCAAGGTATAGAACCTTCATATTTAATAATTTGATAAAGGCGGTATAGTTAGAGCTATTTAAGCTCTTAGTAAGTCTATTAGCGGCGTTATCTTTAGTATTAGTATACTAAAGATCTAAATGGCCTTTTTAAAGCTCTTGCCGAATATAATAGAACTTAATATCAATATGCTTCGTTCTTTAGTAATATTCGGGGTTTTTAATAAGATAAAGGGCTCTTTAATTATTATAGATCATCTCGACTTTAATAGCATTATTACTAGCATAGCCTATTTCCTTAAGTACCTGGCGTATCTAAGAGGCCTTTTATACAAATTTGCATATAATAATATACTCTACCTTTATAGATAAAAGAGCGATAATAGTTTATCGCTTAAAGGAGGCAGTAATTACACTATTATTAAGGAAGAAGACGGCCCTAGAATAGGAGGCTCTACTTCCTCTATTACCTACCTAATTAGAATCGCAGTAGCTATGCAATTTCTAAAGCTCTAGGTCAGTTGTTTTACTTCTAAAGGTAGTATAATAGAATCGCGTTCCTTATAAGTATTATAAAACTCATTTTAAAGCTATTATATATTATAGCAAAGGGTTAGTAAGGAATTTGCTAAGAATAGAGCAGTAGTATAATATATCCTAATACGTATAATACGCAAGGTACTATAGAGAACCACAAATCTCTTAATATAGCTTTACTTCCTATAGAATGGCTTGGCCTTTAAATTTGACTATATGAACTTTATAGCTACTAGTAAAAGGCGTTAGTACGCTCTTGCAATTAGTTATATAAAAACATTTAAGAACCTTATTAATATAGGCGTCTTAATAAAGTAAGATCGTTCTTTTTTATCGATCTCTAACTATATATACTTTTAAGAAGTAGTTAGCCGATTCGCTACCTATTATCTTAAAGAGGTTGCGAAGATCTCTCTTAAACTTATCATATATATCACCTTTCTTAGCTACTATAAGGAAGTCGTCGATATAAGTGATAATAAGAATTTGAAAAGCGCGGTTAATATATATGCAATTATTAGTATCGAAAGGTTGAAAATCGAGCTTTTATAGCTCAGACTATAGCTTTTCTTACTATAGTCGTAGAGATTGCTTTAAGCTATATAAGGCCTTAAGAAGCTTAAGATAGTAGTCTTAAGATAAAAGAACGACCTTATCTTAAGTGTATCTAAGAGGTAACTTAATATAGATATTAAAGTTAGCTTTTAAATTAAGGAAAGCTATCTCGACGTCGAACTAATCTAGCTCGAAGTTGTAGAGAGCTATAAGCGCAATTGCAATCTTCTAAATAGCAGATTTGCAAACGCTAGCAAAGGTTTAGTCATAATCTCGACCTTATTATTATATATAGCCTTATATAATAAATCTGACCTTCTATTAAAAGATTTCCCTATTTTAGTCTCTTTTTATTTTAAAGATAAGCCTTAATCTAAGTACTCTATTATCTTTAGAAAGTTCTAAGCGTTTCACTACCACTTATATATTCTTATAAGCGAGGGAATTGTACTTAAAGTTGATCGCAGATTGCTATTTATTAGCGTTAGTGCAAAATAGGGCTTATTCGACTGTTTTTAGGTCATTTAGGTAAGAAGAGTCGAGTAAGGCTATATAGAAGGTGCTTAAATAGGCTTCCTTATCATTAGAGTTATTAGCTTTGAATCTAAGAGCATAAGTTAAGCGAGTAGCTCTCTTCTCAGAAGGCTAAGGGTAAGCCTTATTCCTTAAATTAGGAGGTCTTCCTCTCTTTCTTGGAGTTAGAAGCTCAGCTTCTCCTAAATCGACTCGCGGTCCCGGCCTAAGAGTAAAATCATCATTTTCGTAAGAGTCAGAATTGACTCGCGGTCCCGGACTAGGAGTTAAATCACCCCTTAATTGCAGCTCTATAATTAGGCCGTCTTTATCAAATCGAATATAAGATGATCGAATAATCTTATTACCTATTTGCAATAGCATATAGATCTAATAGATACTTCTACTATCAAATCCGATAAGAGTACCTACCTCTGCTCTTAAAGCAAGTTTATTGCTTTGAATTCGCTTTTCTTTCTCGATTAGCATATAGACGTAATAGCCTAGTACTTAAAGATGCTTGACTAAGGGAGTATAAGGCTTATTAGGCTCAATATCATCCCAAAAGACCTTATATAGAGTCTTGCCACTTAGAATATCAAAGGCAGTAAGATTAGTAATATATATTACTAAAAGAAGGAGGTAAGGCCAAAGAAAAGAGGGGATATTTTAATTAATTATAGCTATTTGCAACTTTTCTATTAGTATATAAATTAATCGTTCCGATCTACTGTCTTATTCTAGTATATATAGAGTAGATTCTTCTAAAATTATACTAAGGTTTTCTATAAGTATTCGCATCTATATAAGAGAGTACTCCTTGCTTCTATCAGTTCTCTACCACTTAATTATGCGATTATACTAAGTTTATAAAAGGCTAATCATTTTCTTATTTGCCTTAAAGGCATTAGATTTATTTATATAGGTCTATCCCTATCTAGCTATTATAGCTGCGCAAGTGAAGATAGAAGCGTATTTATAGCTATTAAGGCTAGTTGGCTTTAAATAAACTACATCGATATATAGCTTATCAAGCGCCTTTGTAGGTTAAAGGCGAGCTGAACGTTTATTAATATATTAAAGAGGTCTGCCTTTTTCGCAAGGAGCGCAAATATACATCTTCTTTAATTTTATTTCCTTAATCTATATATTAGTAATAGCAGATTGGGTCTTTCTAACTATTTATAGGCCAGCGTGGCTTAATCGATAGTACTAAAGCTTAATATCAAAAGGTCCATTCTCGATAGTAGCTAAGAGAGTATATTTACTTATATAACCAAAGGAGTTAGTAGAAGGCTATTCCTTATTAATATATATATTATTATCAATAGTGCAAATTTCCTTCTTATTAGATAGGAATAGCTTGCCATTTCGATAGAAGCCTTTGATTTTATTAAGTTTACCACCTAAGTATAAGCAGATAGGTAATTAAGGTATATAAAGAGTATTAATTAACTTAAGAATATATACCTTTCTATTAGATTTAAGTACATTAACTTTGCAAATGCTAACGCTAAAAGGTTAAATAGATTTATTAACTATACTTAAAGAGGGTAGATTATCTTAAGTAGTATAGGAAGTAAACTTAAAGAAATTATTAGAAATATACTTACTAATACCTATATTATATAGCCAACGATTCCTCAATTTTAATAAAAAGTAGGAGGTAGAAGAACTAAGTCCTAGGCCTAGCCTGCGAATGGAAATTGGCCTTAGGGAGGAGTTTGAATTAAGTCCTAGGCCTAGCTCGCGAGTAAGAATTAGCCCTAGGGTTAGTAATAGCATAGTATGCCTAAAGAGGTCATTATCTGACTCTTCGTCTTCCTTCTGAATCTTCTTAAAAGGCTTCTTGCCTTTTAATAATAATAGCAAGGACTTATCGTCTTTGCCTTTAAGGTAATAGAATACGTACTTCTTTCCTAAATCCTTTTCCTAAGCCTCTCTTTTCAATTTATTAATTGCAAAGCAATCTTCTACCTTATAGTATAGCTCTGATTGCTTATAATAAAGACAGGGTGAGTTAAGGGAGGAGGTAGTAGTATTCCTAGAGGTGCTCTTCTTTAAGTCTTTGAAACCTCCCTTATTTTCTGACTTCTTATTAGAGGAATACGGCTTGCCAGCCGATTTATTACTATATAAGACGGTTCTATTCATTTTTAAACTCTATAAGGCTCAAGCTTTATTAGTAATATCTTTAATAAGAGCTTTAAGCGTAATCTCTGATTTTCGTCCAATTGCTATAGCTAAGCGAAGGTTAGAGTATTATCGATCTGCCTAAATAGGCCATCTATTAAAACAGCTAGTAATAAATATAATAGGGTGCTAGTAAAAGGGAGGGGCAGAGTCGAGAGCTTCCAATTTAGTAATTGAAAGCCTAAAGGCGATGATATAAGCTTCGAGTGAGTTAAAGTCGTTATATTTAATAGTAATATAAGTTTATATAGCATTATATTCAAGTACTATTCCAGATCCTTTGTACTGTTTTTAAAAAGCTTCTTATATATCTAAGGCAGATTTATCACCTTCTATATAAGTTAATAGGCCTAGTTTGCAATTAAGTATAATAGCAAGCTTCATCTGAGATTTCTTAGCTTCCTATCTAATCCAATTGTCCCTTTCCTTAAGAGTAATAGAACAGTCCTATAAGTCAACCTTAAGTAGAGCATATATTCTAGCTTTTATATAGAGATGCATAGTCAAGGCGTTTGACTTTGCAAGGTTTAAAACCTTATTCCTCTATTAGCTATAGTCCTCTGCGCCTTTAAGCTTTTAAGACTTAGGGAGGCTAAAGGCAGCCGAAGATAATGATAATATCTTATTTGTATATTTGTATATAGAGTTGTCGAAAGGAGAAGGTAGAGAAGGAGGAGGAGGAGGAGATAAACTATTGAATTCGAGTTTAGGGTACTATATATTAGTCCCTTTAAAAATAGGTAATTCAAGTAGTAAAGTACTTTCAGCAATTAAGCTAGTAATCTTAGCTATTAGTCTTAATAATTCAATTACAATAACAAATCTTGCGTAAGCTTGGATTATTATATAGCGCTCCAAAAGGGGAATAGCTACTATTTTATTATTAAAATGACGCTTATTATACATCGTTAGTTAAATAAAACTCAAAATATCGATCAGCCTTTTCATTTATAAAGGAGACTCTGATCGATGGAATTTGTCGAATGCTATTCATAGGCATGCGGGGCTCATAACCTATAGTAATAAGGTTCTTTAATAATAAACTTGATAATAAACTAGAAGAGGGCACAAAGAAGTATAAGGTGCAAACGACAATGTTAGGTATCTTATATCTTGATTTATAAGAGCTCTTTAACTATAAGCTATTTAACAAGGGCTGCCACTAAGTCATGTGGCAAGTCATATGACACATCATATGTATAATGTGTCATGTGATAGATCATATGACAAATATGTGACGGGCATTCCTGCAATAGTAGTAGGTAATATCGATATATTTCGATCGCTTATATAAGTGTGGATTCTTTATAAGTATAATCGCCTTTATATTATCTACTTGAAGATTAATATAGTTCCTATCTTATTTAATATACTTAGCGAAACCTATATCTTTTAAAACTTAGGCGATCTATAATCCTTACTTGCAATTTGATAATATTAATATATATTTGGCCTTAGTACTTGTAGTAGCTACTGATTTCTACTTTCTACTTCCTTATAATATAGGTCTACTATATAGTACTGCTACGCTTTTAGATATACTTTTCCGACCTTTTATATTTGCCCAGTTAGAATCGGTATATACCTTAAGCTTTGCGCTTATATATTTTATTAGTTTGTATCTTACCTTTTATATAATTATCGATCGAAGGTACCTTTTAAGTCGCTTAATTGCATTCTTATATTAAATCGTCAGATCCTTTAAGTTTTGACTAAGTTACTTAGTAATAAAGGCGATATCTGGTCTTATATATACTATAATATATATAATTGCTCTAATATCCTATTAGTACTTCTTTAGATCTCCTTTTTACTTATTTTTATTAATAGGCTCTAACTTATTATACTTTCCTTTAATTAGAATACGCTTTGGCTTAAAGTTAGAAGCATAAGTAAAGAGTCCTATTCAGTTTAGGATCTTTTTAATATATTGCTTTTAGTCTAACTAGAGTTCTTAAGTAGAGCAATTCCTTATAATGTAAATGCTAAGGATCTTATAAATTCCCCTTAGATCCTTAGTATTAAAATATTTCCAAATTATTATAAAGAACTAATCCAATTGAGTAATCGTTTTTATAATTATAGCAATATCGTCGATATATAGTAGCAACTTGATTTTACGCTTAATATAAGTAAATAAATAAGGGTTAGCTAGGCTTTAAACAAATCCTATTTCTATTAAAGTAGAGCTATATAAAAGGTTCTAATTATAGGCTGATTATTTAAGCCTATAGATATTATAAAGTATATAGAGAGAGTGGCTAGTATATATAGGAATACCGTTAGGTTAAGAGAGAAAAATCCGTTCCTTTATAATTGCTTTGGTAAATGCATTTTTAATATTATACTATTTGCATTTAAGGTCCTTAGCAGCTACTATTGCTATAAATATGCAAAGGGTATTTATACGAACTATTAGCGCAAATGTGTTAAAGTAGTCTTCTTTATACTATTAAGAGAAGCCCTTAGCTATAAGCCTTACCTTATAACACTCTAAGGTTCTATTTGCATATATCTTAATTATAAAGACCTACTTTATTAAAACTAGGTTCACGTCCTTTGGTATTAATTCCTTTATTTATATGCTATTTGCAATAAGAGAACTTATCTCCTTTTAAATTGCTTTATTCTATACTACTCTATTCTTTAGATTATTAATAGCTTCGTTATACGTCTTTAGAAGAGAGATTTTCATTATCTCCTTAGCAGCTAAGAATATATTATCTTTATTAAAGCTCTATTGAAGTTTAAGCTTATAAATCCTATATGCTATTATAGCTTAGATATACTTAGACTTACATTTGTCTAAGGTATCTTTTAGTTCTAGGTCTCTATTCCTCTTTAAAGGCGTAGGTTCGGCTATAGGTTCTATAGGCTTATTATCTAAGGAACCGCTTTCTAATAGTAGAGGCTTATTATTACTTATACCTATTTTAAGAATATCCTTTACTATAAGTGCTTTAACTAAAGGGATAATAATATTAAAGTTATTCTATACTTTAAATAGTTCGCAGACGATAGGAATAGTCTATTCGGCCTTTAGGCGACTAATAAGTCGTCGATCAGCGAGTACACTTAATATACTTAAGCTAAGAGAAAGGGGTTATTAGTTCGGCTTAATAGTATTACTATTAAGTAGTATACCTTACGAATCTTTAAGTATATAAAGCTTTAAGGATAGCTCCTCCCTATTTTAAGATTTATCGAACTTAACTACTAAGGATATAATTACTTACCTTAGATTTAGTATATATACTATCTATTACTTTATTATCTATTTAATATATTTAATAAATATATATTCTCTACCTTAGTCTATTAGCTTTTTACTTTTTATACCTGCAGGCTAGGACTTTAGGCTAATATAGGAGTAGCAGACGCTTTTAAAAATATAGATATAGTTTAAGCTTAGTTTCTATTTGAAATATACCTTATATAGCGATATTCGGATGCTATTAACTATTAGTTTACTACCTATTCTATTTTATAAGTATACGTTTGCCTTAATTGCAAGGTCCTAGAATTCCAATAGTAGGTTAGCATCTTATAGTAGAGCGCGATAGTTAGTCTTTACTTATTAGATGCTTCGCTTAGCGATACTATTCTAATAGGAACCTTTATATATTATAATTAGTTTATAATAAACTCCTTATTTTACTTATTTATTAAGCTTTACCTTAATCTCTAATATATTATTAGACCTAATAGCTATTAGCTTTAACTAAGTCTAGCGTTCCTTTATCACTTTCTAAGTTTCTAGCTTTTCTATAAGCTTAGATTTAGTCTTAGCGCAAATAGTCTATATCTATTAAGTGGAGTTATCTATTATTTAAAAGAACTAATTATTTCCTTTAATTAAGGTTATAAATAGTCTAATAGTATTAATAGATATTAGTGCTAGTATCGAATCTTTTTATAAATTAAGCTTAATTTGCGTTTGATTTTAAAGTTTTATTAGCTTGCAAATTCGGCATACTAGGCGATCCTTTAGTACTTAGATCTTCCGTTTTAAGATTAAGACCTTATGCAGGCCCTTTAATTTCTTTAGCCTTAGATATGCAAATCTTTTATATATTAGCTAATACTTTAATAGGCTTTTGGCTTCTAATAGCTTTAGTAGCCTATTATTAATTAATGCTTTATTATCAGTAGTTAAGAAGGATTAGTAATAGCAATTTAAGGTTTTACTATTTTCTAATTGCAAGCCTAGCTTAGGAGTTATTTTTAATAAAACCGCAAGATCTACTTATAGTCCTGGCTTAAGAGTCAATTTCCTAAAAATAGCAAGATCTACTTATAGTCCTAGCTTAGGAGTCGTCTCTAATGAATTCGCGAGTTTTACTCGCAGTCTTAGCCTAGGAGTCATTTCTGCGAATTTCACTTATAATCCTAGCCTAAGAGTCGTTATTAGCGAATTTGCAGAATCTACTTGCAGTCTTAGCCTAAGAGTCATTTCTATTAAATTCACTTATAATCCTAGCTTAGGAGTCATCTTTAAAGATACTTTATAATCTACTTATAATTTTAGCTTAAGAGTCATTTTCGCAAATTTCACTTATAATCTTAGCTTAAGAGTCTATCTATTCTCTTTATCCTTACTTAATTATATTAGGGTAAAGAGTGCACTTTCTTTAAAGGAATCTACTTATAAGTTTAGCTTAAAAGTCAATTTTTATAATATTACCTTTAAGATAATATAAAGTTTATCTTTGATTTTAGCTTTAAAGATCACTTTATAATTATTATTTATAAATTATATAAATTGATTATTAAAAACTCTTATATAATTCAACTTTATATAGATTTTACAGCTAGATAAAAGATTAATGCTTAAGTTAAGTATAAGGAGAACATTTTGCAAAAGGAAAGAAACGCTAGCGATATTCATCTCTATTATACCTATCGAGTTTATATATAACCTTCTACTACTAACCTTAATAGAGCGCCTTTTTATTTTAATAAGCGGGCCTTTAAATAGGTAGGATTTATTAGTTATATATGCTATATAATTAGTATTACTATACTAATTAGATTCAAGGATCTTATAAAGATCGGCTTTTAAGATGTAGGCATCTTTATTATAATTATTATCTGAATTATCAGAAGTGGATTTAGGTTCAGATAACCTACTATTATTATCAGAGGTATCTGCTGAACGGCGAACTTGGGAGGGAGGCCATTGAGTAGGAAACCAAAAAGCTGAGTTTCCTTAAAAGTCATGGCTATCCTAGGATCTGCGGCTCTTACTCTCCTCCTTGCTTTACGCAGTATGGACTAAGTAGAGTCTATATTTATATCTATATCCTTGCTATCTTTGTCTTTTTTATACTAAAATGTATTGAGCTTAAGTGAGTCGGCGCAGTAGGTATAGGAAACTTCTAGAGGTCGATAGTCGATATATTAGTAAGAGTTAGGGAAGGAAGGTTACCCCTTTCTTCCCTATAGCTATATTATAGAGACCTGGAAGTGGAGGATCTCGTGACATAGGTCATATGGTCAGATGAGGACTAAGAAAGGGGTATATATAGGACTACTATTATACTTAGAGATAGCGCGTAATGCTAACTACCTATTCTACCCCTAACTAATGAATTATCCTAGTTCTTCTTCGGAGAGCCTGCTTATAATACTTCCTCCCTCTTTATCTTTAGTCTTTATATAGGCCTATTCTTATATTATATCTCCTCCCTCTTATATTAATAACCTACGCAAGGACGATTCCTTTAAGATTTCGTCTTTATACGACTTCTCCTCTTGATTCTTTTAGTTCGCAAACAAGAGATTAACCCTTTGAAAAACCCTCTTAAGATAACAATTATTCAATTATTTAAAACTATCAGTTGTTATTCCTCTATTATCGACCTTGCAATCACTCAGTTATTTGGAACTATCGATTGCTACTCTCTACTATCAATAACCTTAGATTTTCCTATTTCGGCCCCTATTCCGACTCTCCTACCTCTGATCTGATAAAGCTTGAATTATTAGCTTATTAGTACGATTATCGGATTCCCAGCCTTTCCGATACGAAGAAGTTTGATTAGCTATAATAGCTACTTTAAATAATAGCAGTTTCGAATATTTATATAATATTAAACGAAAGCTCTAATCGGAAGTATTTCCTTAGCTTCCTTAAAAAGCTAAATCGGATACTTTAGCCGCCTCCACTCGATAGAACCCTATTCTTTACTTCGGAAATAACCCCTAGGATATATTGATTTCGAAAGCTAATAGGAATTATCCCAGAAGCTAAGATGAATCTTTCTTAGAAACTTTATCTTAGAAATTAGTCTTTGACTTAATAAACCTTTACTTACTATTAGTGATTGCAGTACCCTTATTTGCTGCTTTATACCTATTAAAGAAGTATTGGCAAAGTATAAATAAACTTTCTATAAAAGCCGGATTTTCACTCCTAGGCCAGGCCTATAAGTAGGAATCTAAAAATGCAATTTTATATAACTCGAGTTCTTTACCTTTTATACCTTCCCCTTTAATACCTTCCCCTTCAATAACTGCACCTGCTTTCTTAATATTGACACTTAAAAATACTAAAAATATCAATTTTAAACCTCCTTCTAACCCTTTGCCCGAATCTTTTCAAGCTTACCTTAGTTACTTTAAGATTGACTCGGATTTTGAAAACTCCTTAAAATACCTTAAGCCCTATATTCAACCTGGCTCCTCCCCTCCTATTAAGATAAATAAAGTAATAATAGCCGCCTTTAAAGCTATCACTAATCATTTTCCCTTTCTTAGTTCCTTTAGCGCTCCTTATTTTACTAGAGCTAATATTACTAATTTCCTTAAATAATATAAGGAGACTTATTATAATTTTAGCATTAAATATAATAAGATAATCAATTGACTTCCTTACTATTATAACTAAATTAGTAAAGATATTATTAAATCTCTGCTTAAGTAGAAGCTTCGCAAATCCTAAGAACTTCTTATTAAGGCTTTCAAATCTGAATTTTAAGAATTTGATAAATAGCAGATTCGCAATACTCTAGCCTTTCTAAAGGAGTTTATTCTTATTACTCGCACTCCTAAGGAACTTAAAAACTACTATTAGACCTTCACTTAAGTATCAAATACCTTAATCGATTAGAAGATTCTTAATAAAGTTGAAAGAGGATACCTTTTCTTACTTAGATTACCTATTAGCCTTTAAAATAAGATTATTAAGCATTTTAAGATTAATAAGCGTAATCCTATAATATACGCTTAATTCGAAGACTTTTCGACCTTTGCTTTAAAATCAGACCTTAG
>JAENRP010000651.1:0-12882 GCA_024741835.1 Diplocarpon mali | reverse complement strand
ATTTTAATAAATAGGCCTTTAAATAGGTAGGATTTATCAATTATATATACTATATAATTAGTATTATTATACTAATCGGATTCAAGGATCTTACGAAGATCGGCTTTTAAGATATAAGTATCTTTATTATAATTATTATCTGAATTATTGGAAGTAGATTTAGGTTTAGATAACCTACTATTATTATCAAAGGTATTTGCTAAAGTTTTGGCTAAATAGCCTTTTCCTTTACCTTTGCCTTTCCTTAATAGTTATAGCCTTCGGTAGGATAAGGGCAATTTACTTCTTGACTTCTGCTTCAATTACTTTTTAATATTAAAGCTAGCGACTATATCGATCAATTGCCTTTTAACTTTATAATTAGTAATATTATAAGTACTATTATAGAAGTAGCATCCCTAATAAGCTTAAGGGCTTATCCTACGCTCCTTCTTCTTCTCAAGCTTATTATTGCCTTATAACGCAGCATTTGCCGATTCAGAGCGTCCTTCGAGGTCTTACTTAATAGTTCAAAGGAGGTCGATCTTCTTATAGATCTTAAGGTTAGGTTAAACGAAAAGAGATTATTTCGCAATAGCAAACTTAAGAGAGAGGCTATTAAGTAGGAAACTAAAAAGCTAAGTTTCTTTAAAAGTTATAGCTATCTTAGGATCTATAGCTCTTACTCTCCTTCTTACTTTATACAATATAGATTAAGCAGAGTCTATATTTATATTTATATCCTTATTATCTTTGTCTTTTCTATATTAAAATAAAGTAATCTATTATAGCAGATACTAGGTATTAAAGGCAATTATTTAAAAGTATTTTACCTTTAAAGTATCTTATCTTATTTTTACATTATTATAAACTCAAATAAAATCTCGGTCTTTATCACTTAAACCTCTATTGATCTTAAGCTTATATTTAGCTAAGGCTAGCTTATACTCCTTCTCCTTTTTTATATTTAAAATCTACCTTTAGGATTCTTAATTATTATCTACTAAAGCTCTTAAGCTAAGCTTATTTAATATATTTAGTAAATCCTTAGCAGTTATATTAGCTATTAAAGTAAAAGTAGATAAATTAATAAAAGGAGTATAAGAGGCTATTTTTACATATTTAATAAGTATCTTTTGAATTGCTATTTCGATACCTTTGCTCTTAAAGTAAAGCTCTAAATCGTCGAACCATTATTACCAGTTCTTTTAAGAGAGTTAAAGGTCTTTAGGCCTAGTGTTTCGATTGGAATCGGAAGCTATTACTATTTCAAATAGAATTACGTTGAAAATCAAATAAATTAAATACTTAAAGGCACTCCTCTTATCGAAAGGTTAAAATAATTAAATAGTAGGTATTATAAAAGTATTAAATAGGGAAGAAGTCCTCTTATCAAAAAGGGTTTTTAGGCTATAATGCAGAGAATCATACCTCTTATAAAATATAGTAAAGTAAGGAATCATACCTCTTGCAATACTAAAGGGTTATAAAGCAAGGAATCACACCTCTTATAATACAGATTAGCTAAATAGGGAATCACACCTCTTATTCGCCGATTGCTCGCCTCTTATTATAAGTCTTATTCAACTTCCTACTAATAGTTATAGCGCAAGTACTTTCTAAGGGAAGTTAATAATCTATTATTGGTCTAGCCAAGGCTTATAACCTATTAAGCTTAAGTGAGTTAGCGCAATAGGTAAAGGAGGCTTCTAAAGGTCGATAGTCGATATATTAGTAAGAGTTAAAGAAGGAAGGTTACCCCTTTCTTCCCTATAGCTATATACATATCAATATCCTACTGACTAAGCAGTAGGGTCACATGACAATACATCGGAGTGATAGCTGTATCACCTATCTCAACATAAGTAAACTTTATCTTTTTATTTGAAAAGTGCGCTATAGATTACCTTTACTCTATTAAGATAGGTGATATAGCCATCACTCCGATGTATTATCATATGACCCTACTGCTTAGTCAATAGGATATTGATACGTATATAGCTATAGGGAAGAAAGGGGTAACCTTCCTTTCTTAACTCTTACTAATATATTAACTATCAACCTTTAAAAGTTTCTATTACCTATTGCGCCGACTTACTTAAGCTTAATAGGTTATAAGCCTTAGATAGATTGATAATAGATTATCAACTTCCCTTAGAAAGCATTTACGCTATAACTATTAATAGGAAGTTGAATAAGACTTATAATAAGAGGCAAGCAACCGGCGAATAGGAGATATAATTCCCTATTTAGCCAACCTATATTACAAAAGGTATAATTCCTTACTTTATAATCCCTTTAGTACTATAAGAGGTATAATTCCTTGCTTTACTATGTTTCGTAGGAGGTATAATTCCCTGCGTTATAGCTTAAAAACCCTTTTCAATAAGAGGACTTCCTCCCTATTTAATACTTCTATAATACCTGCTATTTAATTATTTTAACTTTTTAATAAGAGGAGTGCTTTTAACTATTTAATTTATTTGATTTTAAACGCAATTCTATTCGAAATAGTAATAGCTTCCGATTCTGATCGAAATATTAAGCTTAAAGACCTCTAACTCTCTTAAAAGAACTAGTAATAATAGTTCGACGATTTAAAGCTCTACTTTAAAAGCAAAGGTATTGAAATAGCGATTTAAAAGATACTTATTAAATACGTAAGAATAGCCTCCTATACTCCTTCTACTAATTTATCTACTTCTACTTTAATAGCTAATATAATTACTAAGGATTTACTAAATATATTAAATAAGCTTAGCTTAAGAGCTTCAGTAAATAATAACTAAGAATCTTAAAGGTAGATTTTAAATATGAAAAAGAAGAAGGAGTATAGGCTAGCCTTAGCCAAATGCAAGCTTAAGATTAATAAAGGTTTAAGTAATAAAGACTGAGATTTTATTTAAGTTTATAATAATATAAAGATAAGATAGGATACTTTAAAGGTAAAATACTCTTAAATAACTACCTTTAATACTTAACATCTACTATAGCAGATCACTTTATTTTAATATAGAAAAAATAAAGATAGTAAGGATATAGATATAAATATAAACTCTATTTAATTTATACTATATAAAGTAAGGAGGAGAATAAGAGCTATAGATCCTAAGATAGCTATAAATTTTAAGGAAACTTAGCTTTTTAATTTCTTACTTAATAGCCTCTCTTTTAAGTTTACTATTATAAAATAATCTCTTCTTATCTAACCTAACCTTAAGATCTATAAGAAGATCGACCTCCTTTAAACTATTAAGTAAGACCTTAAAGGACACTCTAAATCGGCAAATGCTATATTATAAGGTAATAATAAGCTTAAAAAGAGAAAGGAGCGCAAGACAAGCCCTTAAGCTTATCGGGGATGCTACTTCTATAATAGTACTTATAATATTACTAATTATAAAGTTAAAAGGCAACTGATTAATATAATTGCTAGCTTTAATATTAAAAAGCAATTAAAGTAAAGGTTAAGAAGTAAACTGCCCTTATCCTACTAAAGGTCGCAATTACTAAGGAAAGGCAAAGGAAAAGGCTATTTAATTAAAACTTTAGTAGATACCTTTAATAATAATAGTAGGTTATCTAAACTTGAATCTACTTTTAATAATTTAAATAATAATTATAATAAAGATGCTTATATTTTAAAAGCCGATCTTTATAAGATCCTTAAATCCAATTAATATAATAATACTAGTTGTATAATATATATAATTAATAAACCCTACCTATTTAAAGGCCTGCTTATTAAAATAAAAAGGCGCTCTATTAAGGTTAGTAGTAGAAGGTTATATATAAATTTAATAAGTATAGTAGAGATGAATATCGCTAGCGTTTCTTTCCTTTTATAAAATGTTCTCCTTATGCTTAGCTTAAGTATTAATCTTTTATCTAACTATAAGATTTATATAAAGTTAAATTATATAAGAGTTTTTAATAATCAATTTATATAATTTATAAATAATAACTATAAAGTGATCTTTAAAGTTAAATGTTAAATATAGAATCATAGCTATACTAGCTAAGTAGGAATAGCTAAGGTGGACTAGCTATACTAGCTGAGTTGGATTAGAAATCATAGCTATACTAAATTTAGCTATAAACTCTATATCCTAGCTATAAGTCATAGTTCTATATTTAGCTATGACTTATAGTATTAAGTTTAGCTAAAACTATATTACAAATCAAAGGATCACATATTGCATTATATATACCTATATTGATTTATAATCTAGTATAACTCCAATATACTAGAAGGTTCTAGAAGCTTAAGATATTTTATATATATAGATTGCTTTGCTCCTATAGTTAGGAATCAAGCCTCCTAAGTCTTTAAGTTCTTCAACTACTACTATTACTTACTACTTAATACTACCTTATACTCTCTTTACTATATCGGCCAGCCCTTATATTTCATATAGTAGTAATTCATTAAGAGGTCTACTGATAAGAGATAAGGCGCAGGCGCTTCCCTGCAAAATCGAATTAGTGCAGCTAATTAGCAACTCGCTAGGGCTAACCTTGCAGTATTAAGTTAAGCGCAGCCAATTAAGCAATCTGCGCAACCAACCTTTGCCTAATTGACAAATAAGCAATTACTTAAACAGTAACCCTACTTGTTCGGCAAATTATATAAATTGAGTAATAGAAGGAGCTTCTATTATAGCTTTTATCGATAAAAAGCCAAGTGTAGCTATTATTATGTGGTGCAGTCGGCTGGAAGGCCTTTATTAGGTCGCTTAAGAGGCTTGCTAATATAAATGAAGATGATTGATTATATTATTCTTTAATATATATATGGTAAGGAGACTTTGGAAAGAAAAGGGAGAGTCTATGACTTAGTAGGAGTTACGTAAAGGGTCTTTAGAATAAGTAGAGACTCTGCCTATTTTATATAATATACCCTTTAATTAGGTGATGCTCTTAGAATCGCTTAGCTATATAGATAAAATAAAAGAAAGAATAGCAGTTGTAAGGAAAAGAGGCTCTATCTTATATATTGCCTCTTTAAAGGTCGTTCCTTCTAAAATGAGAAGGGTTGCTATAGGTAATAAGTGCGCTTAAGAATCTTTGCAATTTTACGCTAGTGCTTTATTAGGCTTCTTATAGAGTATTTCTATTGCAGAGGTTCTCCTTCTCTTCTTTTAAAAATAACCCTCCTTTATTATTTAAAAATATCGTCTTTATATTAATAATTTTTAAATATAAAAGGAACTCTTGCTTATTATAGCCCTGGCCGCCCTTATAAAGTAAGACCCTTAGAGTCCCTGTACCTTGCGTTATACTGACTTTGCACTAGGTTGCTAGCGCTCCTTTAAGAGCTATAACCCTAGTGCGATTGTCCTAGCGCTTATTAGGTAATAAGCTGCTGCTGCTATCGCCCCTACTGCTGCTACCGCCCCTGCTACCGCTACTGCTACTTAAGAGTCCTGCCCCTACTATGCGCTATATGCTTAAGCCTATAATAGAGCGCGATAATATATACGTGCGTTATATTATATATAAGAGTATTAGTAATCTCGATTATTAGTGCTTTAATAGTACCTTTAGTATATATTGCATTTACTATATAGTGCTAAGTAACGGCTACTAATAGGCTAGCGGACCTCTCTTTGCTTCTTAAGAGGCTATTATATTAGCCTACGCCTATAGTACCTTTAAAGAGGAAGTAGTACTATTGCTTAATATAGTAAAGGGTGCACTTTAAAGCTTCTATAGTATGTTTATTAAGTCTTATTAAGTTTTAGGCTGATTTTAAAAGATAGGAGCGATCGGACCCTAGTGCTAGGAGGGCCTACTACTCTTACAAGTAGTAGTATTGCTACCTCTCTTGCTCTTAGTATACTATTCCTATTTGCTCTTAGGCCCTTTGGCTCGGACCCGTTCGCTCCTATTACCGCTGCTACCGCTCTTATCCCCTTTGCCTTTGCTATCGCAGCTGCTACTATAGTCTCCCTATTTGTCTCCTTAGCTCCTGCTATTACTGCGCCCGTCCTTGCTGCCGCCTCTGCCGCCCTTGCTCTTATCGCCTCCGCTATACCCTTTGCTTTCGCCCTTACTATTACTAGTATATTTGCCGGCGGGCCTTTGGCCGAGAGAGTACTAATAGGCCTCTCTTAAGAGGAGATCTATATAGAGCTCTTAGCTATAGCGTCTTAGCTCTTGGCCCTAGCTAGGAGAATCTAAAAGAGGGTTGCGCCTTATAATAGCGGCTTAAGAACGTTACCTATTCTTATATTTTTAAAAAAGGAAAAGCTTCTATAGTACGCTTTATAAGAGAAAATAAATAAACGTAACTATAAGAGAGTAGGAGCTTATAAGTATAAGTCTCTTAGTAATAAGTGACTACTTACTAGTAAGTGCGAGTTGCTAAACGATTATTTAAAAGCTTTAGAAGTTTAATAAACAAATAAAGCTCTTAAACTTCTGGCAGTTTAGGTTCTTAGTAAGCCTATCTGCGTATATCTCCTTAGTAGGAAGGTAGATTATTTAAAAGCTTTTTCTCTAATACTCTTAATAGATTTATATATTACTGATTTCGATATATTAAAAGCTTGTCTTAATCTTCTTATTCTTTATAATAATTAGCTGAATCGTTTATTAGTTATTGCAATATATATTCTATTTAAAGAGGGAGTCTATGCAAATCTCCTTAAAGAGGCGTTTTATAGCTATTATCTCCTTTATAATAGAAATTATACTATAGAGTTCTACTTTAATAAAGGAGAGTGTAATAGTCGCTTAGCGATTTGCTTTTCAAATAATTAGTCCTTTAAATAGGAAGAAGACGTATCCTTAAGAGGATCTGCAGGTCTTTTAATTATCTTTAAAAGAAGTATCTAAAGACGCGACTAATTGGTATTCCCTAGCCTTAAAGCTATAGGCAATTCTTAAGAAGCGCATGCTATATAGGTATCGAAGTATCTAATCTACGGCTAAGAGGTACTTAAAGCTTAGATTAATTAAGAAGAAAGATAGTTAAGAGGCTATAAACGCAACATTTAGGCGTATTATAATCGCTGTATAAAGAATAGAGCCTATTTTCTCTTAATACTCTTTTACCTTTTTTAAGAAAGCTTACCTTAAGTTCTTAACAAACTCCTTCTTTAGTAGTAGAGTACTAGGCACTCTCCCTATATTAGCTCCAAACTTTTAAGTAATCTTCTTAATATAGGTATTATAAACTAAGGAGATCCTCTTTGCTTTCCTATTTCGAATAATCCTTACTTTAAGGAACTAAGAGATATCTCTTATAATAGTAAGCTTATACGCCCTCTTTAGGTCTTTAATCAGACGAGTCGCTTAATCTAAGTTAAAGGCCTTATATAATACTTAAATATCGTTGATATAAAATGCTATAAAGACTATGCGATCCTTTATTATAAAAATATAAGGCTCCTCGCTTAGTAGTTTAAATTAAAGGCCTTTGAGCGTTCTTGCGAAGTTCCTATACTATAGCGCTAAAGAGTCTTTTAGCCTATAGAGCGCGCGGTCTAGTTCTACTACTATACTAAGGCGCTTAAAGCTATCTAATAGGAAGCATATGACTAAAGCACTCCTTAGGTCTCTAGGAGCGTTGATAAATGCGTTAATAATATCGAACTGCTTTACTTCTATATTAAAGTACGCAGCAAGTACTATTAGTACCTTGAAAGACCTTACTATAAGCGTGGCTGCGTAAGTTGAGAA
Organism: Diplocarpon mali; assembly: GCA_024741835.1. NCBI lineage: Eukaryota > Fungi > Ascomycota > Leotiomycetes > Helotiales > Drepanopezizaceae > Diplocarpon > Diplocarpon mali. The sequence goes on along the minus strand of JAENRP010000651.1, from coordinate 5,217 downwards.
AATTGAAGCTTTATCTTAGAGATCTCCTTATATAACTAGCTATAATTAGCACTTTAGAAGCTTGCCAGAGCTATTGACCTTATAGGTAAAAACCTATTTTAATAGTATCGACAGGGGTTTTAAGTAATCCCTTCGCACGATTTTCTAGCAACTCTAAGATTCCAAATTCCTAATCTCCTAGCGCCCTCCTTCTTTAAATCATTTGTTAAAAGGGTACTTCTCTAGGTCCAGCCATCCTTTTAGAGGCTTTAGTAGAGAGCCTTAGTACTATAGGCGGTTAAGAGACTGTACTCTATCTTTTACTTAACTATTAACTATAGCTTTAATAATTATATAAACTGTTAAATAGTCCTTCCTATCCTCCCTTGTCTATTCATTCGCTTAAAAGGTTAATATAAACTCTTACGTATATAAGGAGTAGGATAAATTAATATTACTTTAAAAGAGTATATACTTTAAAGCAATAGTATATACTTTTAAAGTCTCTTATTACTTAACGCTTAAGCGTCTTATCCTCTTTTACTTAAGAAGAGGGAGTTCCTCTTTGCGCTTTTCTTTATAAGTCTCCTCTTCTATTTTTATTATTACTAGAGGTTCCTTTAAAAGTCTAAGTAGCTCTATCTCTTAAGCTTATAGTCTTTAAGCTAGTATTATAACTTAAGGTATTATATTATTAAAGCCTACTCCTCTTACTAAGTCGCTTCTTATAAGATTGTTAAAGCTCCTCCCAGATCTTAGTAGTAATGCTTCTAGCCTTCTACTAAAGTTTACTAAAGCTTGCCTTTATAATTAAAGACTCTATTTTAAAGCCCTTAAGCCATCTCTATTCTTATATAAAATAGTAGCTAAAGATCTGCCGATCGCCTTATAGAACTCGTCTTTAAAGACTCCCTTAGAGTCGTCTATAGTTCCTTCTTTAGTAGGGCCTTTATAAGGAATTATCACCCTTAAGCTTTAATCGCTATTTGCCTTTTTAAAAACTAGCGAAGTGGCTTTTAATTCGCTTGCTTCTACCTCTAAGTTTCTAAGTGGGTCTCTTAGAGAATTTGGATTTAAGTTAAAGCCTTTTATATTATTAGTTAAAGGCTATAGAGCAGCGTCAGTTTATAATATAGGCTCTTCTTATATAGCGGCTTCTTTTATAGCGATTGCATTCGGCCTTGTAATAAGCTCCGATTCCTCAAAAATGCCTTCGAACTTAGCGTCCTAAGCTCCTTCTCCCTCTTTAATTAATTAGAAGGTTGTCTTAAGTTCTTAATGCGATATAAGGTTTGCGCGCTTAGCTTTTAGACTATAGAAGAGAGACTTATTAAATTCGATATTATAAGTCGTTATTACTCGCTAGAGCATAAGAACCTAGATTCTATAAATATTAAAGGTAATATATTTAATTAAGTAACTTAAGTACCTTTATAATTTAATTTTAAAGGTTCGACGGTCCCTCTTTACCTCCCTCTCTTTAATTAAAGGGTATGCGCAAGCGCTATATATATAAATGCAACTTTAATTAGGCTTTAAGCTTGCTATCATCTGCTTAATAAGTAGCAGCTTATAGAATCGAAAATACTACTTAAACTAACTATAAAGAGCCTCGCTTAATAAGATCATCTTCTTCCTAGCGAGTAAGGAGATATTATAAAGGTATATAGCAGCCTTTATAACCTTTGGCTAAAGGCTCGCTAGAAGCCTGGCGTAAATTCTCATTTTAATAGAGCGTTTAATTAACTCCTTTCCTACTTGCTCTACGCCTTTATTAAGTTGATATATATAGGTAGGAGTAAGCTCTAAATCAATTCCCTCCTCTTTTACCTATCTTTAGTACTCTATAAGAGAGTCTTCCCTTAAGGAGATTATTAAAGTATTATTATCTTACCTAATTTTGCAAATTAAAAGCCTATATTAGCATTTCACCTATACTTTAAAGGCTTAGAGGACTTCTATAACTATATCTCTGCCCTTCGATCTTAATAGGAATGTTTAAAGTATACTACTATACTTATCCTTAATTAAAAGAACCTATAAGCAACTATTATATAAGTTATTTAAAAAGTTAAAGAGATCCTAGGAGATCTTAAAGAAGGGCTTTAAAGATCGGTTCTCAAAGGTAGCATAAGAAATAACTTGCCTAATAGACGCTACTACATATATAAGGCATTCTAACCTTTGTATTCTCTTGATCTTTACTCCCTTAGTACACTTGATTAGCGCTTAGAGAGCCTCTGCGCTTAAGTAGCTAGCGCAAAGGTACTAAGTGTACGCATTATTATCTTATACCTTAGTAGGTGCATAGCTAGACTAGAACCTATTATAAAGCGTCGTCTTAGCTATAGGAAACGCTATTAAAGTAGAGAAGTTATATTAAAGTATATTTAAGAGATCTAAATAGTTAATAGACTTATATTTAAAGAAAACGAAATTATAATAACGCTTTAACTAAGCTTGCTTTATAGAGTCTCTAATGCTCTTAGAGCGCAAAATGAGGTTTACCCTAGAGTATTAAAAACCCTTATTTACAAGGAGCCTCTTTAAGATGATATTAGTAGTAAACTCCTTTATAATAGCAATATTGCAAAGCGTTATTCTTATAAGAGAGCTATTATATTATAAAAGAGAGTCTACTATATATCTATTACCTCTCTTAATAATTAGGAGTTTTAAAGTACCTACTTTAATATATTACTACAAGTCGCTAGAAGGCTTGAAGGTGCTTGCAATAAGTAAATCCTTTAAATTAATAATATAAGTGGCCGCGTAATTATTAAGGAGCATACTTAAGGAGAGCGGGTGGCATTTTAGCTTAAAGAGGTGGTAGATGTTAAACGATTCTTTAAAAGTATCAAAGGTAGAGAGATCTATTACTATAAAGACTGGTAAGTTCTTCCTTTTATCGCTTAAACTATCCTCTTTAAAGGCTAAAGCCTTTCCTTTAAATTTATCAATTGCTATTACTATAATATTATTCTCTTTGAGCTATGCTTAAAGACCTTTGAACTAGTCTCCTGCGTTTAATGCCTTTTGTATTTATAGGACCTCCTCTTATAAGGGGAGAACCTTTATATTTTCTTTACGCCTATCTATAGTATATAATAGTTTCTAATAGTCCTAGGGCTTCTAATAGTGATTTTTAGAGCCTTTATAAGGGCACTTAGGCTTGATCTCCCTTCTAGAGCTTATAAAGCAATTTCAAGAGCTGCTTACTAGAGCTTGCAAAGGGGTTTCGGCATTTAAGAGAGACTTTTAAATAATAAAAACTGCTAGCCCTTTATTATCGATCGCTCTATTAGATTTAATGCCTACTAAGGTGCGGCTTAGCTACATTAGGTTATGCTTATATAGGGTTCCTATTTACTTATTAGTAATAATTTCCTCCTTTAAGTAAGTCGCCTAACTTAGATTGATCTTTATTATAACTGAGTCTAAAAAGTCAATAACTCCTAGTCTCCCTTTGATCTTAAGAAGACTGTATTATTCTACTAGGCGATACGCCTCCTACTACTCCTGGATCTACTACTAAGTATTAGTTCTTCTAGTCTTGCCTTAGCGTAGTATATCGCGATACTAGAGCCTTATCTAAGACTGAATAGCCTTATTAGAAGGCGCAATATCACGCTTTAAAATAGATACTAGGCCTTAGAGTAAGAGTTGCTAGTTTACTAAAATAGAATACAGGTCGTTAGTAGTAGTTCTAGTTATAGGAGTATCTCTATTAGGTATTAAGGAGGAGAGCTTCTTAGCTTAGATTTATACTTAAGCTATTGCAAAAGCTAAAAGCGTTCTATCGATAGTCTTAAAGACCCATTTTAAAAGTAGCTTATAGTATTTACATTAAGTCTTTTAAGTTTCCTTATATATATAGTACTCCTTTATTAGGATTTTATATTTATCTTTAATATCCTTATATAAAGCCTATAGAAGAAGAGCCTTTGATAGGTCTCCTAAGAGAAAGCAGGCGTAAATCTATTCAAATAGAGTTACTATATACTCTTCATACGACCTTGCGTATACTATGCAAAGGTTAGCCGTTTCCAGTTCCTTAAGCTCCTATATAAAGGGAGCTTAAGGCTCGGTCTCTATAATTGACTTAAATAGGAGTCTCGGATCGGCAAAAATGGTAATATTATAGAGCTTAGTAAAGAATATATATTTACTAAACCACTTTACCTAAGAGGTAAAAGTGTTAAGGTAAGGCTTAAAGATACTTAAAGAGTTAGATATATTAAATAGAGTTTAATAAAAAGGTTAGGTATATAAATAAAGTTTATAAATAAGGTTCGATTAGAGAATAGAGATTTGTTAATTGAAAATAAAAGTCCTTTAAGTTATTATAAATACTCGAAAAGTCGGTTAAGAGCTCAAAGGGCCCTTTAGCCAATTGCATATAAAGAGAAAGCATATTAAAGTGCTTATAGGGCTTATAATTATAGTGCGGTTAGCTAGAGGGCCTTTATTAGGTCGCTTAAAAGGCTTGCTAATATAGATGAAGATGATTAATTATATTATTTTCTAATATATATATAGTAAGGAGACTTCGGAAAGAAAAGGGAGAGTCTATGACTTAGCAGGAGTTACGTAGAGGGTCTCTAGAATAAGTGGAGACTCCGCCCATTCTGCACGACATATTACTATATATATTAGTAAGCTACTTCCTATAAGACCTCAACTAACCCCTTTAGAGCTCGAAACTAACTATTAAGGCCCGAGTCCCTAAGACTAAGTACTAGCGTAATAAGCTAATTACCTCTAGAGATAATAGGAAGTGTATCGCAGACCTAAGTAGCTAAGTAATAAGCTTTTTAAAAGCTATTATAGCTATATACTAGGCACTATTATCAGTTTCTTATACTAGGGTGCCTAGACCTACGCAGTACTATAGTATAACTCTACCTTATAAGGTTGAAAGAGGCTTACAAATATAGTATATCTAGCAGTAGGGAGTGGCTATTGGACTAGCTCTTTGTAATCATATTATACTTTATATATTAGTACTTCCTCTTAGCTAAGAAGCCATCCTTGGAAAGGGTGCTAAGAGAATTACTATATATATTATATAAAAGAAGGTAAATTAGTAGTTTTATATTAATCTATAAAGGAGTTGTAAGAAAACTCAGCTTCTTTACTTATTAATATATAAGCGAAATCTTTACTAGTATAGCTTCTTGCGGCGTCATGTTTAGCTATTTATCTAAGGTAAAAATAAGATTCTTTATTATAGAATCG
>JAENRP010000650.1:0-10956 GCA_024741835.1 Diplocarpon mali | reverse complement strand
AAAAAACTCTCCTTTTTTTTCTTTTACCTTTAATAATAATATAGCCCTAGTTTAGGCTTTTTAATATATTAGTTTTCTCGCACTTAGGGTTTGCTAGTAATTGATATACTATTGCCTTGACCTATATTATTTTATATTCTTTACTAATAGTAATAGGGGCTACTACTTTTATTATTTAAAATATATATAAAGACCTAAGATAGATAGGTCTTATAATATATATCATATGATTGATATAGGATAGTAGGAGGATAAAAGGGCCATCTTCTATATATAGAGATAGCGCGTATCGCTATAGTACTAAATATATCCTATACTTAGGACTTATTCTTAATATCTTATTTAAGAGAGCCCGCTTATGGTGCTTCCTCCTCTTGTTTTTAGGTCTTCCCTTAGGCCTATTCTTGTATTGTCTCCCCTCTGTTTTATATTATACTATTAGATTACTAAGATAATATACCTTATATTGCTTTAAGTAGTATAATATAACTGCAAGGAAGTAGGGAAACTATTAATTCAATAGATCGTAGAGCACTTGCATAAGGAACTAGCCCCTTCTAAGGTTAGTATAATAGAGTCAATTTGGAAAGACTATAATACTAAGCTCTTTAAAACAAAGAGTAGTAAAGTAGACCCGAAGACTTAGCTTACTAGCTTTAAGGAGATCTACTAGGAAGTATAAACTTATAGAATCCTAGAGGTTTAAAGCTCTTTTGCAATTACGAAGTTTCTATAGTTGATTTACTACTAGGCTCTCACTTAATCCTAGCAGACTTAGGTAAAGCTTATTAGAGATAATAAGCTAGGTCTAAAGTATAGAAAAGATATAGTCTACTATATTAATTGGTTTTTAAGCTTAATAGAGCGAAGCTTTGCAAGCTTTTTATTAAAGGCAACCCTTAGAGTATACGCCTTACTTAAAGGAGTAGGCGATTATATTAATCTAAGAGTATTAAGTAAAAGTAAGGCGAAGAAGACTCTTAAGAAGAGCGTTAAAAAGTGCCCTTGCCCTTAGGTTAAAAATCACTTTTAGAACCTAAAGGAGTATAATAGGCTGAAATACGCCTTAACTAGCGCTAAGGAAGGTACGCTTTAAAACCTCCCTAGCTATAATAAGGTTAAAAGAATATATAAAAACCTTGCTTCCTTAAAATAGAGAAAGCTTTAAGCTAAGCTCTCTTATATTAAACAAGCTCTTATAGATCAATTTAAGGAAAGAATATCTACTAAAGCTTTAAGGAGTAGCAAATCCAAGATTATAGCTGCCCTTTTAAATCCAACTCTCTTTAAAGACTTTACCCTAGGAATATACTCTACCTTTAGAGCTCTCTACGCTCTTTCGAATATAACCCTACTTAATAACTACGCTGCAACGCACCTTATTAATTGAAAGGAGCTTTTAGTTCTTAGATTATTAAAAATCGCATATCCTTAGGATTATATAAAGGCAGGGAGCTCGAGTCTGCTAATAAAGGGGAGGGGTATACGTCTAATAAAAGGGGTTCTTACTAATAAAAGAGACTTAGAGCTTAGGAACGTAGCGCTTATAGATAGGTTTAATATTAATATTATCTTAGAGCCTCTTTTAAAGAAGGCTAGGGTATAGTATATAGGCTTAGATGCGACGCTCTAAAGGGGTATAGTAGATAATAATATAGTTATAAAGCAGCTAGAGCGTAGGTCGAATATCATAGTATTTGAATATAAGCCTATTAACTTTTATAATACTCTTAACTCGCTATACTATACTTAACCAACCTACTTAGCTTTCTCTACTTTATAATAGCGTCTGCGAAGCCAATATAAACCCTTGAGAAGTAGCATATTCCTAAGAGCTAAGAACAATTTAGCAGATATTTAGCACCTTTAATTAGGCTATCTAAGAGCAGAGGCGCTTAAGAAGCTTATACTAAATGCAAAGGGGGTAAAGATCAAGGGGAAGCTATAAATCAATTATAAAGCTTATACTTAGGCAAAAGCTAAGCAAAAGCCTTCTAAGAAAGAGTTAGATTTTAAGGCTTTAAGACCGTTCTTTAAGTGCTCCTAGGACCTATTTGACTATAGCATATTAAGCCTCTCTTTAAAGAGCTAGCTTCTTTTAATTAAGGATGAATTTAGTAGGAAGTTATTTGGATATACTCTACTTTATAAGTCCCTAATGCTAGTTCTAAGAGCTCTTTAATCTTTTAAAGCATAGGTAAAGCGCTATTACTACCTCTCCTTATATATTCTAAGGAGCGATAATAATACCTTAGTATTTCCCTTATAGGGAGTATCGAAATATAGAAAGTAGTGCAAAGCTAAAGGCATAGAGGTAGAAGTCACTCTATCCTATATTCATAAACCAAATAGAGCTTTTAAGAGAGCAAGAGCAAAGATCATTAAAAAGGCACTTACTATACTAATCTCTACTAACCTCCTGGAGCACCTATGGCTTAAAGCCGTATTAGCAGTAATATACCTTTATAATATTGGCCTATTAAAGTGCAAAGGATGGAAGAGTCCAAATGAGGTGCTTTAGCTCTAGTTTAGATAATACTTTAAGTAGTATGATTTGCAGATTATTATAAAGCTTACTACCGATTTAAGACTAGAATAAGGGGGTATAAAAGTATATAAAGCGTGCGCGTACCTATTGGCGAAGGAAAGGGAAGCTCTAAAGAATAAGAGAGCTTTTAAAACTATATTATAAGGGCATATTAAATACCTAGTTAGTTACTGTGCTATTAATATATATAAGATCTAGGTGCCTAAGCTTTAAAAGGTTATAATCTCTTAAAACGTTAAGTTCGATAAGTCTAAATTCTACTTTAAGAAGTATAAAAAGGTAGCTGGCCATCTGCTTTTAATTATTAAGGAGATTGTGCAAATGATTAAGGAGGAAGAGGAGGAAGCTTAGGACGCTGAATTAATTATTAAGAATATAGAAGGAGCTTTAGATAAGCAGCTTGCGGATAACCTAGTAGGAGGTAAGCCTATTAATCTTTTACTAATAGAAGCTCTAAGCTCAGATCTATCGAGGGCTATCGTCCTTTATAAGGCTACTTATAGCGTTTCTACTCTAGCTACTCAAGAGCAGCTACCTAGTAGCAAAGGGTTAGACGCTCTAAGACAACTATCAATAGTTGGGAGGAGTATCGAAAGCGATATTATAATTGCCAGTTCTGCTAGGGAGCGTAATACTAGGCCTTTAGTTGCTATACGGATTAAGCAATCGCAAGGGCAGGAGCAGGCCCCTCAATTACTAGAAGCTCTACTATAAGCAATTAGTAAAGAAGCACGCCAGCTCTTATTAGAAGCACCGATCGATCGGGAGCTACGCTAGGATATAGAAGCTCTTAAGGGTAATATCGAAAGAGGGAGCTCTTTGAAACTAATAGAAGCTTAGCCTAAAGTACTTGATATAAGGGCCTTTTGAAAACGCAAGAAGCCTAATAAGGAGTAGGAAATAGTACTTATACCGCTCTGCAGGTTAAAAAGGAGAAGAGGGAATGGGAATGCCATATATACAATATGTGTTAAGGATCTCCTACTAGCCTTTAAAGAACTTAAAATATATTAGTTAAAGTAGGTAAATAGCTTTATATCGACTTTCTAATTAAGTTAAGAGCCTGCGAGAATTGATAGAGAAGAGTATAAAGTAGTATACTGCGTTATTACTACGGCGACTTAATCTAAAAGCTCTAGAGGAAACTCTACCCTTTTAATTCCACCTTAAAACAAGCTTCCTAAAGCGCTAACTTATTAGAAGGAGCTTGCAAATCACCCTTTTAAAGAGCAATTTAAAGAGGGAGCTAGAACTGAGATCAGGAACCTAGAAGCGCGCAATTACTAAAGAGTGATCAATAGAAGCGAGGCTACTATAAGGCCTATACTACTAAAGTAGGTCTTTAACTATAAGTTAAACTCCTCTAAGGAGATTAGCTGCTTTAGGTCAAGAATAGTAGTAAGAGGAGATCTTTAGGAGGAAGCTTCTATTTTCTTTACTTACGCTGCGACGCTTATATTAAGATCTTTTAGGGTTATAATGGCAATCGCTGCTAAATTTGATATAAAGCTCTAATAGTTCGATATTATTAACGCCTTTATAAATGCTAAGAGAGACCCTTAGAGCGCGCCAGTTGTTTGCTTCTTACTAGATAGGTAGAAGTAGAAAGATAAGGTAGTAGAGCTCGATCGCGTCTTATATAGCCTTTGAGACTCCCTAGCGCTCTAGTATAAGGATTTTACTAGTACTCTTAAGTCTTTGAAGCTTACCCCTCTTAGTAAGGAGCCTTACATATTTATTAATAAGGAGAGGACTGTATTTATAGCCTTCTATATTGATAATATATAAGTAATATACTACTCCTCTTATATAAAAGTAGCTTAGAAGACTATAGAAGGACTGCGCAAAGCATATAAATTAATAGCTATAGGAGATATTGAGTAGTTCTTAAGAGTAAGAGTCTCTTAAGATAAGAAGTAGGGCACGATTACTCTACTTTATAACGCTTATATCGAAAAGATAGCGAAGAGGTTTAGCCTTAATATAGGGCGTTTCCCTAGTATACCGCTCCTTTACTTCGAACTTAAAAAGAACTATGAAACAGCTCCCTACTTAAGAATTAAAGAGTTCTAGGAAAAAGTAGGCTCTGCCTTATATATAGCTATTATACTATGCTTAGATATAACTTTTGCAATCGCCTAGCTATCTTATTTTTATATAAACCTAAGCTCCGAACACTTTAAAGCTATCAATTAGATAATTCGCTACCTTTTTAATATACGCTTCTTAGGAATCACTTATAGTTGATTTAATAGATCAAATAACCTAGTAGTATTGTCAGATGCTTCCTTTGCAAATGATCTAGAGATAAGGCGCTCCTTTTACAGTTTTATTATATTCCTATTTGAAAGAGCAATTATTTAAAAGGCCTTAAAGCAACCGACAGTTACTACTTCTACTATAGAGGCTGAGCTCCTAAGAGTAGCATATATAGCAAAGGAGATAATAGCTTTAAGAAGGTTCTTTAAGGAAATACAGCTTAAGGTGGAAGCTTTATAGTCTATATTTTATAATAATCAATAGATAATACGGCTTATTATAGGAGACTCTTAAAGGATTTTTATAAAGCTTCGACATATTAATATATATAATATATAACTATAATAGGAGCATTAAAAAGGGAGCTTTCAAGTGGCCTATCTCCTTACTAAGGATATATATGCTAATGGCCTTACTAAAAACCTTCTTCGACAAAAGTTCAAGAGCTTTATTAAGCTTTTGAACCTCTAAGACGCAAGGGGTCTAGTCGAGAAGCTAGCATTTTAAATGCTCTATAATCCTTTTTATATCTCCTTTATAATAGCAAATAGGAAGGAAGCGTAAGATAGGGTTTAATTTTCCTTATACTAATATATAAGAAGGCCTAAAACCAACTCCCTTAGATAATCAGAACCTTTAGCAGCTTTGCAAATAATATAAGGGCGTATCCCTATTGAGAAGCAACCGACTCCTCTAGTAGCATAGCCCTAGGAGCCGCCTAGAGAGCAACGCCAGGAGCAATAATAGGAGTAGCCGCAGGAGCTTCAAAAGCCTTTGCGAGGCAGGCGGCAAGGCTAAGAGGTGCTATAATCGGTAGTAGCAGGAGCTCCTAACCAACTAGTTCTAGGAAGCTATTAGCTATAGTATAAGAAAGCTTATGATTAATATACCCTTTAATAATATTACCTCCTCTATCTCTCTTTAGCGCGCCTTCCGAAGCTTCTCTCTTACCTTCCTCTTAATGGCAGCAAGGCCCTAAACTGCTTATTAGTGGCAAACTACCTAGAAGGAGCTTAAGAATATACTGCAGTATTACTATTATTCTCCTTTAATAAGAATATATAATCTTCCTATGCCTTTAAGGCGCTGATAAGAAGCTCTTAATACGCGTGGCCTCCCTTTATATAATAAAAGCAGCGTACTTTTACTATACTATTAAAGCATATGCTAGCCGACTTCCTAGCTAGGAAGCTCTAAACGCACCCCTTATATAGTATATTCCTTATTAGCCCTTGCTCTAGCTTGCGGCAAGAGGAGGGAGCTGCAAAGGGGACTGCCGGTATTTTAAGAACTATGGCCTAGGGGGTAGCAGAGAGAGGAAAGGGCGCGCTCCCTCTTAAGGGTATTATTATATCGAACGTCTTAGGCGCATTATCATCCTTTTACTATCTGCTGCGCTAAGAAGCTCTAAGTTGTATTTAGGCATAACGACTTCGCTATAAGGCTATTAGCAAGAGTAAGGGAGTATAATCAGAAAGCGTATAGTAGTAGCCTTAGTAGGGCGCTCCTTAGAGTTATTATTACTATTCTTTATTTTAAAGTAATTATTTAAAGAAGTATAAGAAAGGAAAGCTTTATAAGGAAAAACGCATACTTTTATAAGCGCGCTGCCTTTATTGACTTTCCTTTATCACCTGATTTAGCTTCCATTCTATAAAGGAAGCACTTAAAACGCGCTCCCTCTTTTATTTATTATAACTTTATTAAGCAATTTTCATTATTCTAAAAGCTAGGGAGTATAATAAAGGAGTCTTATATACTAGATCTAGCGCTAGTTATAGCTAAGCTTAGCTAAGAGCTGCTTCTCACCTAAGGGGTGTATTACGCCATAAGGAGCCTTAGGCACTAAGGCCTTTAAGGACTAGCTTATATAATATACCCCTGAAGTGGCCACGGAGCACTTTTATAAAGGGAGCTTAGGTATATAGTTAGAATAGAATTTTACAAGCTTTTGCCACTACTGAGAATCCACCTCTAAATACAGCACGATAGAAGGACTATTTAATAGTTTATATAATTGTTAAAGCTACAATTGATAGTTAGGCAAAGGATAGAGCGCAGTCTCTTAACTACCTATAGTACTAAGGCTTTCTACTAAAGCCTTTAAAAGGATGGCTAGACTTAGAGAAGCACCCTTTTAGCAAATGATTTAAAGAAGGAGGGCGCTAGAAGATTAAGAATCTAGAATCTTAAAGTTACTAGAGAATCGTGCAAAGGGACTATTCGAAACCCTTGCTAATACTATTAAAATGGGTTTTTACTTATAAGGTCAATAGCTCTAGCAAGCTTTTAAAGTCCAGTTATAGCTAATTATATAAAAGGATCTTTAAGATAAAGCTTCAATTTTCTCAACTTACGCAGCTATACTTATAGCAAGGTCTTTTAAGGTATTAATAGCGCTTATTATATACTTTAATATAAAAGTAAAGTAGTTCGATATTATTAATACGTTTATCAACGCTTTTAAAGACCTAAGGAGTGCTTTAATCATATGCTTCCTATTAAATGGCTTTAAGTGCCTTAGTATAGTAGTAGAATTAGACCGCGCGCTTTATAGTCTGAAAGACTCTTTAGTACTATAGTATAGGAACTTTATAAGAACGCTTAAGGGCCTTTAACTTAAGCTATTAGGCAAAGAGCCTTATATTTTTATAATAAAGGATCATATAGTCTTTATAGTATTTTATATCGATAATATTTAAATATTATATAAGGCCTTTAACCTAAATTAGGCGACTTATTTAATTGAAGACTTAAAAAGGGTATATAAGTTTACTATTATAAGAGATATCTCCTAGTTCCTTAAAGTAAGGATTATTTAAGATAAAAAGGTAAAGAGGATCTCCTTAGTTTATAATACCTATATTAAAAAGATTGCTTAAAAGTTTAAAGCTAATATAAGGAGAGTGCTTAGTACTCTATTGCTAAAGAAGGAGTTTATTAAGAACTTAAGGTAAGCTTTTTTAAAAAAGGTAAAGGAGTACTAAGAGAAAATAGGCTCTATTCTCTATATAGCAATTATAATATGCTTAAATGTTGCATTTATAGCCTTCTAACTGTCTTTCTTCTTAACTAATCTAAGCTCTAAGCACCTCTTAACCGCAGACTAGACGCTTTAATACCTATATAGTACGCGCTTTTTAAGAATTGCCTATAGCTTTAAGGCTAAGGAATACTAACTAGTTGCATCTTTAAATGCTTCTTTTGGAAATAATTAAAAGACCTGCAGATCCTTTTAAGAATACGTCTTCTTCTTATTTAAAGGACCGATTATTTAAAAAGCGAATCGCTAAGCAACTATTACGATTTCTTCTATTAAAGTAGAACTCTATAGTATGGTTTCTATTATAAAGGAGATAATAGCTATAAAATGCCTCTTTAAGGAGATTCGCATAGACTCCCTCTTTAAATAGAATATATATTGCGATAACTAATAAACGATTCGGCTAATTATTATAAAGAATAAGAAGATTAAGATAAGCCTTTAATATATTAAAATTAGCAATATATAAATCTATTAAAAGTATTAAAGAGAAAGCTTTTAAATAATCTACCTCCCTATTAAGGAAATGTATATAAATAGGCTTATTAAGAACCTGGACTGCTAAAAGTTTAAAAGCTTCGTTTGTTTATTAAACCTTTAAAGCTTTTAAACAATCGTTTAGCAACTTATACTTATTAGTAAATAGTTACTTATTATTAAGAGACTTATACTTATAAGCTCCTACTCTCTTATAATCATATTTATTTATTTTCTCTTATAAAGCGTACTATAAAAGCTTCTCCTTTTTTAAAAATATAAGATAGGTAACGTTCTTAAGCTACTATTATAAGGCGCGACCCTCTTTTAGATTCTCTTAGCTAAGGCTAAGAGCCGCAAAGCTATAGCTATAAGCTCTATACAGATCTCCTTCTGAGAAAGGCCTAGAGGTACTCCCTTAGCTAGAGGCCCGCTGGCAAATATACTAGCAATAGTAGGGGCAAAGGCGGGGGGTGCGGTAGAGGCGGCGGCAAAGGCGGGAGCGGCGATAGCAGAGGCTAAGGAGATAAACGGAAATACAAAAGGGTCGGCGGCGGCAGTAGCAATAGAGATAGGAGCAATAGTAGCGGTAGCAAAGGGAAGGAATAGGGCGGCGGAGGATAGGTTAAGAGCGAATGCGAATAGTATACCAAGAGCAAAGGAGGCAGTAGTACTACTACTCGCAGGAGTGGCAGGCCCTTTTAGTACTAAGGTCCGATCGCTCCTATCTTTTAAAATTAGCTTAGAACTTAATAAGACTTAATAAATATACTATAAAAGCTCTAAAGCGTACCCTTTACTATATTAAGCAGTAGTACTACCTCTTCCTTAAAGGCGCCGCAGGCGCGGGCCGATATAATAGCCTCTTAAGAGGCAAGGAGAGGTCTGCTAGCCTATTAGCAGCTATTGCTTAGTACTATATAATAAACGTAATATATACTAAAGGTACTATTAAAGTACTAATAATCGAGATTACTAATACTCCTATATATAATATAATATATATACGCATTATCGCGCTCTATTATAAGCTTAGGCATATAGTACGTAGTAGGGGCAGGGCTCTTAGGTAGCGGCGGCAGCAGCAGGGGCGGCAGCAGTAGCAGGAACGGCGGCGGCGGCTTATTACTTAGCAAGCGCTAGAAGGACTAAGATAGGGTTCCTACTCTTAAAGGAGCGCTAGCGACCTAGCGCAAAGTTAATACAATATAGGGTATAAGGACTCTAAGGGTCTTACTTTGCGAAGGCGGCTAGGGCTATAATAAGCAAGAGTTCCTTTTATATTTAAAAGTTATTAATATAAAGATAATATTTTAAATAATAAAGGAAAGTTGTTTTTAAAAGAAGGAAAGGAGAACTTTTGCAATAGAAATACTCTATAAGAAGCCTAATAAAGCATTAGTATAAAATCGCAAAGATTCTTAAGCGCGCTTATTACCTATAGTAACCCTTCTTATTTTAAAAGGAATAACCTTTAAAAGGGTAGTATATAAGATAGAGCCTCTTTTCTTTACAACTGCTATTCTTTCCTTTATTTTATCTATATAGCTAAGCGATTCTAAGAGCATTGCTTAACTAAGGAGTATATTATATAGAATAGGCAGAGTCTCCACTTATTCTAAAGACCCTCTACGTGATTCTACTAAGTTATAGACTCTCCATTTTCTTTCCGAAGTCTCCTTACTATATATATACTAGATAATAATATAATCAATCATCTTCCCCTATTTCTGCGAGCCTCCTAAGCGACCTAATGAAGGCCCTCCAGCCGACCGCACCACAGTATACTAGGCGATCCTTTAATACTTAGATCTTCTTTTTTAAAGTTAAGACCTTATATAGGCCCTTTAATTTCTTTAGCCTTAAATGCGCAAATCTTCTATATATTAGCTAATACCTTAATAGGCTTTTAGCTTCTAATAGCTTTAGTAGCCTATTATTAATCGATACTTTATTATTAGCAATTAGAAAGGACTAGTAATAGCAATTTAAGGTTTTACCATTTCCTAATTATAAGCTTAGCTTAAGAGTCGTTTTTAATAAAACCGTAAGATCTACTTACGGTCCTAGCTTAAGAGTCGATTTCTTAGAAATAGCAAGATCCACTTGCGGTTTTAGCTTAAGAGTCGTTTCTAACGAATTTGCGAATTTCACTTATAATCTTAGCTTAAGAGTTATTTTTATAAATTTCACTTGCGATCTTAGCTTAAGAGTTATTATTAGCAAATCTGCAAAATCTACTCGCAGTCCTAGCTTAAGAATCATTTTTATAAATTTCACTTATAATCTTAACTTAAGAGTTATCTTTAAGGATATATTGCATTTGACCTATAGTCCTAGCTTAAGAGTTATTTTTACAAATTTCACTTATAATCTTAGCTTAAAAGTCTATCTATTCTCCTTATCCTTGCTTAATTATATTAGGGTAGAGAGTATACTTTCCTTAAAGGAATCCACTTATAGGTCTGGCCTAAGAGTTAATTTTTATAATATCACCTTTAAGATAATATAAAGTCCATCTTTGATTTTAACTTTAAAAATTACTTTATAATTATTATTTATAAACTATATAAATTAATTATTAAAAACTCCTATATAATTCAACTTTATATAGATCTTATAATTAAAT
>JAENRP010000649.1:0-12985 GCA_024741835.1 Diplocarpon mali | reverse complement strand
TAATAATTAATTTATATAGTTTATAAATAATAATTATAAAGTGATCTTTAAGGTTAAAATTAAAGATAGACTTTATATTATTTTAAAGGTAATATTATAGAAATTGACTCTTAAGCCAGACTTATAAATAGATTCTTTTAAGGAAAGTGCACTCTTTGCCCTAATATAATTAAGCGAGGATAAAGAGAATAGATAGACTCTTAAGCTAGGATTATAAGTAAAATTCGCAAAAATGACTCTTAAGCCAGAACTATAAGTAGATTGCAAAGTGTCTTTAAAGATGACTCTTAAGCTAAGATTATAAGTGAATTTAGTAGAAATGACTCTTAGGCCAGGATTATAAGTAGATTCTGCAGATTTGCTAATAATAACTCTTAGGCTAGGATCGCAAATGAAATTCGCAGAAATGACTCCTAAGCTAAGACCGCAAGTAAACTTCGCAGATTTATTAAAAACGACTCTTAAGCTAAGACTGCGAGTAGATCTCGCGGTTTTATTAAAAATAACTCCCAAGCCAGGCTTATAATTAGAAAATGGTAAAACTTCGAACTACTATTACTAGTCCTTTCTAACCGCTGATAATAAAGTATTAACTAATAATAGGCTACTAAAGCTATTAAAAGCCAAAAGCTTATTAAGGTATTAGCTAATATATAGAAGATTCGCGCATTTAAAGCTAGAGAAATTAAAGGGCTTATATAAGGTCTCGACTTTAAAATAGAAGATCTAAGTACTAAAGGATCGTTTAGTATATCGAATTTGCAAGCTAATAAAACTTCGAAATTAAATGTAAACTAAGCTTAATTTATAGAAAGATTTAATACTAGCGCTAATATCTATTAATACTACTAGACTATTTATAACCTTAATTAAAGGAAATAATTGGTTTTCTTAAATAGTAGATAACTCTATTTAATAGATATAGACCATTTGCGCTAAGACTAAATCTAAGCTTATAGAAAAGCTAGAAACTTGAAAAGTGATAGAAGAACGCTAGACTTAATTAAAGCTAATAGCTATTAGGTTTAATAACGTATTAGAGATTAGGGTAAAGCTTAATAAATAGGTAAAATAAGGAGTTTGTTATAAACTAACTATAATATATAAGGGTTCCTATTAAAATGGCATCGCTAAGCGAAGTATTTAGCAAGCAAAGACTAACTATTGCGCTCTATTATAAGATACTAACTTACTACTAGAATTCTAGGACCTTGCGGTTAAGGCAAACGTATACCTATGAAATAGAATAGGTAGTAGACTAATAGTTAATATGTTGTGCAGAAAATAGGCTAAATATGCTAGTACGCGCCCTAAGGTGTGGATTCACATTTTGGCCGAGCGGTATTATGCACGACAGTTATGAGCCCCGTGAGCGCAGCGATAATTCTTTCGCATTCCTCTTGCGCGAGGTTTAGCTGACGTTTCTCGCTTCGAAGTTCTACCGGTAAACCACTTTTCAAAGAATTCGGCAATGATCATACTTGGTTTCGACTGCATCGATAGAAGTTTCGACAGATTTGAATAAAACGACCTCCGACGTATGGCTGAAGAAAAATGCATTCCGGCCCTTCCGACCACCTATTTTCTACTGGCTTAGCGGTCTGTGCGCCATATCTACGCTACCACAGACTGGGCTAGTACTTAGGCCGCTGGAAAAACTGTTCTTCCGGCGACCTAGGGGGTGTGTTATGCAGAAAATAGGCTAAATATGCTAGTACGCGCCCTAAGGTGTGGATTCACATTTTGGCCGAGCGGTATTATGCACGACATAATAGTATTTGAATATTATTATATAAGGCATATTTCAAATAGAAATTAAGCTTAGATTATATCTACGTCTTTAGAAGCGTCTGCTACTCTTATATTAGCCTAAAGTCCTAGCCCGCAGGTATAAAGAGTAAGAAGCTAATAGACTAAGGTAAAGAGTATATATTTATTAAGTATATTAAATAGATAATAAAGCAATAGATAGTATACGCGCTAGATCTAAGGCAAGTAATCACATATTTAGTAGTTGAGTTTAATAAATCTTAAAATAGGAAAGAGCTATCTTTAAAGCTTTATATACTTAGAGATTCGCAAAGTATATTACTTAATAGTAATACTATTAAGTTAAACTAATAACCCCTTTCTCTTAGCTTAAGTATATTAAGTATACCTATTGATTAACGACCTACTAGTCGCCTAAAGGCCGAATAGACTATTCCTATTATCTGCAAACTACCTAAAGTATAGAATAACTTCAATATTATTATCCCTTTAGTTAAAGCACCTATAGTAAAGGATATTCCTAAAATAGGTATAAGTAATAATAAGCCTCTACTATTAAAATGCGATTCCTTAGATAATAAGCCTATAGAACCTATAGCTGAACCTACGCCTTTAAAGAGGAATAAAAACCTAGAACTAAAAGACACCTTAGACAAATGCGAGTCTAAGCGTATCTAAGCCATAATAGCATATAGGATTTATAAGCTCGAACTTTAATAGAGCTTTAATAAAAATAATACATTCCTAGCTACTAAGGGGATAATGAAAATCTCTCTTTTAAAGACGTATAATAAAGCTATTAATAATCTAGAGAATAGAGCAGTATAGAATAAGGCAATTTAAAAGGAGATAAGTTCTCTTATTACAAATAGTATATAAATAGAGGAACCGACGCCAAAGGACGTAAACCTAGTTTTAATAAAGTGGGTCTTTATAATTAAGATATATATAGATAGAACCCTAAAGCGTTATAAGGCAAGGCTTATAGCTAAGGGCTTCTCCTAATAATATAGAAAAGACTACTTCGATATATTCGCACTAATAGTTTATATAAATACCCTTTGTATATTTATAGTAATAGTAGCTACTAAGGACCTTAAATACAAATAGTATAATATTAAAAATGCATTTACTAAAGCGATTATAAAAGAACGGATTTTTCTCTTCTAATCTAATAGTATTCTTATATACGTTAGCCACTCTCTTTATATACTCCGCAGTATCTATAGGCTTAAGTAATCAGCCTATAATTAGAACCTCTTATATAGCTTTACTTTAATAGAAATGAGATTCGTTTAAAGCCTAGCTAACCCTTATCTATTTACCTATATTAAGCGTAGAATCAAGTTACTATTATATATTAATAATATTACTATAGTTATAAAAATAACTACTTAATTAGATTGGTTCTTTATAATAATTCGGAAATATTTTAATACTAAGGATCTAAGAGGAATTGATAAGATCCTTAGTATCTATATTATAAAGAACCGCTCTACTTAAGAACTTTAGTTAGACTAAGAGTAGTATATTAAGAAGATCCTAAACTAAATAGGACTCTCTACTTATACTCCTAACTTTAAGCCAAAGCGTACTTTAATCGAAGGAAAGTATAATAAGTTAGAGCCTATTAATAAAAATAAGTAGAAAGGAGATTTGAAAAAGTATTAATAGGATATTAAAGCGATTATATATACTATAGTATATATAAGATCAGATATCGCTTTTATTATTAAGCAACTTAGTTAGAACTTAAAGGATCTGACAATTCGATATAAGAATGTAGTTAAGCGACTTAGAAGGTACCTTCGATCGATAATCATATAGAAGGTAAGATATAGACTAATGAAATATATAAGTGCAAAGCTTAAGGTATATACCAATTCCGATTAGGCAAATATAAAAGGTTGGAAAAGTATATCTAAAAGCGTAGTAGTACTATATAGTAGACCTATATTATAAGGAAGTAGGAAGTAGAAATCAGTAGCTATTACAATTACTAAGGCCGAATATATATTAATATTATTAAATTGTAAGTAAGGATTATAAATTGCTTAAGTTCTAAAAGATATAAGTTTTAATAAGTATATTAAATAAGATAGGAATTGTATTAATCTTTAAGTAGATAATATAAAAGCGATTGCACTTATAAAGAATCTATACTTATATAAGCGATCGAAATATATTAATATTATCTACTACTTTATCTATAACCTTATTATAAAGAATAAGTTATTAATTACCTATATCCTAACCGATCAAATAGTAGCAGATGGATTTATAAAGCTACTAAAGATAGTTATAAAGTTTAAAGCGTTTAAAGATATACTAAGGTTGCAAAAGATAGTAGAGGCTTAGTAGGCTTAAGGACGACTCCTAGGCCTGCCTTACGAGTTAGGTTATATAGTCTTATAAAGGAAAGTTTTTTTTTAGATCGACTCTTAGGCCTAGACTATAAGTTAAGTTATATAGTCTTATAAAGGAACACTTTTAAGAAAATTAACTCTTAGTCCCGCCTTATAAGTAGAGTTTAATAATTTCAATAGAGGTTGCTATTAATTGATTATTTTTAATTTAAAAAGATACCTAAGAGTTAGATTAGCGTAAAAGGATAGTTATTATTTTCCCGATTATAAGTCAATTGGAGTAAGGTTTAAGTAAGGGTATTAAGATAGGTGATATAGCTATTACTCTAATGTATTATCATATAACCCTATTGCTTAATTAGTAGGATATCGATATATATATAGCTATAAGGAAGAAAGGGGTAACCTTCCTTCTTTAACTCTTACTAATATATCGACTATCGACCTTTAGAAGTTTCTATTACCTACTGCGCCGACTCACTTAAGCTTAATAAAATAAGAGATTAACCCTTTGAAAACCCCTTTTAAAATAATAATCATTTCATTATTTATAACTATCGGTTATTATTCTTTTATTATCGACCTTATAATCACTCAGTTATTTAGAACTGTCGATTGCCACTCTCTATTTGTCGTGCAGAATGGGCGGAGTCTCTACTTATTCTAGAGACCCTCCACGTGACTCTGCTGAGTCATAGACTCTCCCTTTTCTTTCCGAAGTCTCCTTACTATATATATACTAGATAATAATATAATTAATCATCTTCTCCTACTTCTGCGAGCCTCTTAAGCGACCTAATGAAGGCCCTTTAGCCGACCGCACCATAGTTATAAGCCTTATGAGCACTTTAATACGCTTTCTCTTTGTATACAACCGGCTAGAGGGCCCTTTAAGCTTTTGACCGACTTTTCGAGTATTTATAACAACTTAAAGGACTTTTATTTTCAATTAACGAATCTTTATTTTCCGATCGAACCTTATTTACAAACTTCATTTATATACCTAACCTTTTTTACTAGACTCTATTTAATATATCTAACTCTTTAAGTATCTCTAAGCCTTACCTTAACACCTTTGCCTTTTAGGTAAAGTGGTTTAGTAAATATATATTCTTTACTAAGCTTTATAATATCACCATTTTTACCGATCTAAGACTCCTATTCAAGTCAATTATAAAGACCGAGCCTTAAGCTCCCTTTATATAGGAGCTTAAGGAATTGGAAACGGCTAACCTCTGTATAGTATACGCAAGGTTATATAAAGAGTATATAGCGACTTTATTTAAATAGATTTACGCCCGCTTTCCTTTAAGAGATCCGTCAAAGGCTCCTCCTTTATAGGCCTTTTATAAAGATATTAAAGATAAATATAAAATCCTAATAAAGGAGCACCTTATGCGTAAGGAAACTTAGAAGACCTAACGTAAATACTATAAACTACTATTAGAATAGGTCTCTAAGACTATTAATAGAATGCTTCTAGCTTCTATAATAGCTTAAGTATAAATCCAAGCTAAGAAGCTCTCCTCTTTAATACTTGATAGAGATACTCTTATAAGTGGAACTACTGCTAATAACCTATATATCAATTTAGTAAACTAGCAACTCTTACTCTAAGGCCTAGTATCTATTTTAAAGCGTGATATTACGCTTTATAATAAGGCTATTTAGTCTTAAACAAGGCTTTAGTATTGCGATATACTATGCTAAGGTAAGACTAGGAGAATTAATACTTAGTAGTAGATCTAGGAGTAGTAAGAGGCGTACTGCTTAGTAGAATAATATAATCTCCTTAAGATTAAAGGAAGACTAGGAGTAATTGACTTTTTAGACTTAGTTATAATGAAAATTAATTTGAGTTAGGCGACCCGCTTAAAGGAGGAAATAATTACTAATAAGTAAATGGGAACCCTATATAAGTATAACCTAATGCAGCTAAGCTACGCCCTAGTAGGCATTGAATCCAATAGAGCAATCGATAATAAAGGGCTAGCAGTTTTTACTACTTAAGAGTCTTTCTTAAATGCCGAAACCCCTTTGCAAGCTTTAGCAAATAGCTCCTAAAGTCGCTTTATAAGCTCTAAAAGGGAGATTAGGCCTAAGTGCCCTTATAGAGGCTTTAAAAATCACTATTAGAAGCCCTAGGACTATCGGAAACTATTATATACTATAGATAGGCGTAAGGAAAATATAAAGGTTCTCCCCTTGCGAGAGGAAGTCCTATAAATATAAAAGGCGTTAAACGCAAGAGACTAGTTCAAAGGTCTTTAAGTATAGCTTAAGGAGAATAATATTATAGTAATAGCAATTGACAAATTTAAGAGAAAGGCTTTAGCCTTTAAGGAGGATGGTTTAGGTAAAAGGGAGAACTTACCAGTCTTTATAATAATAGATCCCTTTGCCTTCGACGCTTTTAAAGAATCGTTTAACGTCTACTACCTCTTTAAGCTAAAACGCTACCCGCTCTCTTTAAGTATATTCTTTAATAATTGCGCAGCTACTTATATTATTAATTCGAAGGATTTACTTATCGCAGGCACCTTTAAGCCTTTTAGCGACTTATAGCAATATATTAAAGCAGGTACTTTAAGACTCTTAATTATTAAGAGAGATAATAGATATATAGTAGACTCTCTTTTATAGTATAATAGCTCTCCTATAAGGATAATGCTATATAATATTACTATTATAAAGGAGTTTACTATTAATATTATCTTAAAGAGGCTCCTCGCGGATAAGGGTTTTTAGTACTTTAGAATAGACCTCACTTTGCGCTTTAGGAGCATTAGAGATTCTGTAAAGCGAGCTTAGTTAGAGCGTTACTATAATCTCGTTTTCTTTAAATATAAGTCTATTAACTATTTAGATCTTTTAAATATACTTTAATATAACTTCTCTACCTTAATAGCGTTTCCTATAGCTAAGATAATGCTTTATAATAGGTTCTAGTTTAGCTATACGCCTACTAGGGTATAGGATAATAATACATATATATAGCACTTTCGCACTAGCCACTTAAGTGCAAAGGCTCTTTAAGCGCTAGTCAAGTGCGCTAGGAGAGTGAAGATCAGGGGAATATAGAGGCTGGAGTGCCTTATATGCGCAGTAGCGTCTGCTAGGCAAGTTATTTCTCGCGCTACCTTTAAGAACCGATCTCTAAGGCCCTTCTTTAAGATCTCCTAGGATCTTTTTAATTTTTTAAATAACTTATATAATAGTTACTTATAGGTTCTTTTAATTAAGGACGAGTATAGCAGTATACTTTAGACGTTTCTATTAAGATCAAAGGATAAAGATATAATTATAAAGGTCCTTTAAGCCTTTAAAGTATAAGTAAAACGCTAATATAGGCTTTCTATTTGCAAAATCAGGTAAGATAATAATACTTTAGTAATCTCCTTAAGGGAAGACTCTTTTATAAAGTATTAGAGATAGGTAAAAGAGGAGGGAATTGATTTAAAGCTTACTCCTGCTTATATATACCAACTTAATAGAGGCGTAGAGCAAGTAGGAAGGGAGTTGATTAAATGCTTTATTAAAATAAGGATCTATACTAGACTTTTAGCAAGCCTTTAGCCAAAGGTTATAAAGGCTGCTATATACCTTTATAATATCTTTTTACTTGCTAAGAAGAAGATGATCTTATTAAGTAAGGCTTTCTATAGTTAGTTTAAGTAGTATTTTCGATTTTATAAGCTGCTGCTTATTAAGCAGATAATAGCAAGCTTAAAGCCTAACTAGAGTTGCATTTATACGTATAGCGCTTACGCATACCCTTTAATTAAGGAGAGGGAGGCAAGGAGGGACCGCTGAACCTTTAAAATTGAATTATAAGGGCACTTAAGTTACTTAATTAGATATATTACCTCTAATGTTTATAAAATCTAGGTTCTTATGCTTTAGCGAGTAATAACGACTTATAATATCGAATTTAATAAGTCTCTCTTCTATAGTCCAGAAGCTAAGCGCGTAAACCCTATATCGCACTAAGAACTTAAGATAATCCTCTAATTAATTAAAGAGGAAGAGGGAGCTTAGGACGCTAAGTTCGAAGGCATTTTCAAAGAATCGGAGCTTATTATAAGGCCGAATGCAATCGCTATAGAAGAAGCCGCTATATAAGAAGAGCTTATATTATAGACTAATGCTACTTTATAGCCTTTAACTAATAATATAAAAGGCTTTAACTTAAATCTAAATTCTTTAAGAGATCTGCTTAAAAACTCGGAGGTAGAAGTAAGTAAATTAGAAGCTACTTTGCCAGTCTTTAAGAAGGCAAATGGCAACTAGAGCTTAAGGGTAATAATTCCTTATAGAGGCCCTACTAAAGAAGGAATTATAAACGACTTTAAAGGAGTCTTTAAAGATAAGTTCTATAAGGCGATCGGCAGATCTTTAGCTGCTATTTTATATAAGAATAGAAATGGCTTAAGGGCTTTAAAATAGAGTCTTTAATTATAAAGGCAAGCCTTAGTAAACTTTAGTAAAAGGCTAAAGGCATTACTACTAAGATCTAGGAGGAGCTTTAATAGTCTTATAAGAAGCGACTTAGTAAGAGGAGCAGGCCTTAATAATATAATACCTTAAGTTGTAATACTAGCTTAAAGACTATAGGCTTAGGAGATAGAGCTACCTAGACTCTTAGAGGAACCTTTAGTAATAATAAAAATAAAGGAAGAGACTTATAGAGAAAAGCATAAGGAGGAACTCCCTCTTCTTAGGTAAAAGAGGATAAGACGCTTAAGCGTTAAGCAATAGGGGACTTTAAAAGTATATACTATTGCTTTAAAGTATATACTCTTTTAAAGTAATATTAATTTACCCTACTCCTTATATATATAGGAGTTTATATTAACCTTTTAAGCGAACGAATAGATAAGGGAGGATAAGAAGGATTATTTAATAGTTTATATAGTTATTAAAGCTATAGTTAATAGTTAGGCAAAGGATAAAGCGCAGTCTCTTAATCGCCTATAGTACTAAGGCTCTTTGCCAAAGCCTTCGAAAGGATGGCTAGACTTAGAGAAGTACCCTTTTAGTAAATGATTTAAGGAAGGAAGGCATTAGGAGATTAGGAATCTAGAATTTCAAAGTTGCTGGAGAATTGTGCAAAGGGACTACTTAAAGCCCTTGCTAATACTATTGAAATGGGTTTTTACCTATAAGGTTAATAGCTCTAGCGAGCTTCTAAAGTGCCGATTATAGCTAATTATATAAGAGGATCTTTAAGATAAAGCTTCAATTTTCTTAACTTATGCAGCTATGCTTGCAGTAAGGTCTTTTAAGGTATTAATAGCGCTTGCTATATACTTTAATATAGAAGTAAAGTAGTTCGATATTATTAACGCATTTGTTAACGCTTTTAAAGACCTAAGGAGTACTCTAGTTATATGCTTCCTATTAAATAGATTTAAGCGCCCTAGTATAGTAGTAGAACTGGACCGCGCGCTCTATAGGCTAAAAGACTCTTTAGTGCTATAATATAGGAACTTCGCAAGAACGCTTAAGGGCCTTTAACTTAAGCTACTAAGCGAGGAGCCTTATATTTTTATAATAAAGGATCGTATAGTCTTTATAGTATTTTATATTAATAATATTTAAGTATTATATAAGGCCTTTAATTTAGATCAGGCGACTCGTCTAATTAAAGACTTAAAGAAGATATATAAGCTTACTATTATAAGAGATATCTCCTAGTTCCTTAAAGTAAGGATTATTTAAGATAGGAAGGTAAAGAGGATCTCCTTAGTTTATAATACTTATATTAAGAAAATCGCTTAAAAGTTCGGAGCTAATATAAGGAGAGTGCCTAGTACTTTACTACTAAAGAAGGAGTTTATTAAGAACTTAAGGTAAGCTTCTTTAAAAAAGGTAAAGGAGTACTAAGAGAAAATAGGCTCTATTCTCTATATAGCGATTATAATATACTTAGATATTATATTTATAGCCTTTTAACTATCTTTCTTTTTAATTAATCCAAGCTTTAAGCATCTCTTAGCTATAGACTAAACGCTTTAATACTAATATAGTATACGCTTCTTAAGAATTGCCTATAGCTTTAAGGCTAAGGAATACCAATTGATTGCGTCTTTAAATACTTCTTTTAAAGATGATTAAGAGACCTGCAGATCCTCTTAAGGATATATCTTCTTCCTATTTAAAGGATTGATTATTTAAAAAGCGAATCGCTAAGCGACTATTACGCTCTCCTTTACTAAAGTAGAACTCTATAGTATAGTTTCTATTATAAAGGAGATAATAGCTATAAAACACCTCTTTAAGGAGATTCGCATAAACTCCCTCTTTAAATGGAATATATATTATAATAACTAATAGACGATTTAGCTAATTATTATAAAGAATAAGAAGATTAAGATAAGCCTTTAATATATCGAAATTAGTAATATATAAATCTGCTAAAAGTATTAAAAAGGAAGCTTTTAAATAATCTACCTCCTTATTAGGAAGATATACGCAAATAGGCTTACTAAGAACCTAGACCGCTAGAAGTTTAAGAGCTTCATTTCTTTATTAAACCTTTAGAGCTTTTAAATAATTGTTTAATAACTCGCACTTGCTAGTAAGTAGTCACTTATTATTAAAAGACTTATACTTATAAGCTTCTACTCTCTTATAATTATATTTATTTGTTTTCTCTTATAAAGTGTATTATAAAAGCTTCTCCTTTTTTAAAAATATAAAATAGGTAATATTCCTAAGCTACTATTATAAGGCGCGACCCTCTCTTAGATTCTCTTAGCTAAGGCTAGGAGCTGCGAAGCTATAGTTATAAGCTCTGTATAGATCTCCTTTTAAAAGAGGCCTAGAGGCACTCTCTTAGCCAGAGGCCCGCCGGCGAATATACTAGCAATAGTAGAGGTAAAGGCAGGAGGTGCGGTAGGGGCGGCAGCAAAGGCAGGAGCAGCGATAATAGAGATAAGAGAGATAAACGGAGATACAAATGGATTGGCGTTAATAGCAGCGGCAGTAAGGATAGGAGTAGCAGCAGCGGTAAGCGGGGGGAATGGGGCTGCAGAAGACGGGCTAGTAGCAAATAGGAATAGTATATTAAGAGCAAGAGAGGCAGCGGCACTACTACTTATAAGAGTAGCAGGCCCTCTTAGCACTAAGGTCTAATCGCTCCTATCTTTTAAAATCAGCCTAGAACTTAATAAGACTTAATAAGATATATTATAAAAGCTTTAAAGCGCACCCTTTACTATATTAAGTAGTAGCGCTACCTCTTTTTTAAAGGCACCGCAGGCATAGGCTAATACAATAGCCTCTTAAGAGGCAAGG
Source organism: Diplocarpon mali (assembly GCA_024741835.1). Taxonomy (NCBI): domain Eukaryota; kingdom Fungi; phylum Ascomycota; class Leotiomycetes; order Helotiales; family Drepanopezizaceae; genus Diplocarpon; species Diplocarpon mali. The sequence continues at coordinate 1,550 of JAENRP010000649.1, read as the reverse complement.
AGAGGTCCGCTAGCCTACTAGCAGCTATTACTTAGTATAATATAATAGACGCAATGCGTACTAAAGGTACTATTAAAGTATTAATAATCGAGATTGCTAATACTTTTATATATAATATAGTATATATATATATTATTACATTTTATTATAGGCTTTAGCATATAATGCGTAATAGGGGCAGGGCTCTTAAGCGGCAGCAGCAGTAGCAGTAGCAGCAGGGGCAGTAGCAACAGCAGCGGCGGCTTATTACCTAGCAGGCGCTAAGAGGACCGCGCTAGGGTTGCAGCTCCTAAGGGAGCGCCAGCGACTTAGCGCAAAGTTAGTATAACGTAGGGTATAAGGACTCTAAGGGTCTTACTTTACAAAGGCGGCTAAGGCTATAATAAGCAAGAGTTCCTTTTATATTTAAAAATTATTAATATAAAGATAATATTTTTAAATAATAAAGGAAGGTTATTTTTAAAAGAAGGGAAGGAGAACTTCTATAATAGAAATACTCTATAAGAAGCTTAATAAAGCACTAGTATAGAATCGCAAAGATTCCTAAGCGCGCTTATTATCTATAATAACCCTTCTTATTTTAAAAGGAACGACCTTTAAAGGGGTAGTATATAAGATAAAGCCTCTTTTCTTTATAATTGCTATTCTTTCCTTTATTTTATTTATATAGCTAAGCGATTTTAAAAGCATTACCTAATTAAGGGATATATTATATAAAATAGGCGGAGTCTCTACTTATTCTAAAGACCTTTTATATAACTCTACTAAGTTATAGACTCTCCCTTTTCTTTCCGAAGTCTCCTTACTATATATACATTAGATAATAATATAATCAATCATCTTCTCCTACTTTTGCAAGCCTCCTAAGCGACCTAATAAAGGCCCTCCAGCCGACCGCACCATACTATTATTAATAACCTTAGATTTTCCTATTTCGGCCCTACTTCGCCAACCCCTTATTCCTCCTCTCCTACTTCCGAATTATCAGCTTATTAGTACGATTTTCGGATTTCAAGCCTTTCTAATATAAAGAAGTTTGATTAGCTACTATAGCTACTTTAAATAACGGTTTTAAGTATTTATATAATACTAAACGAAAGCTCTAATTAAGAGTATCTCTTTACTTTTCTTAAAAAGCTAAATTAGATACTTTAGCCGCCTCTACTTAATAGAACTCTATTCTTTACTTTAAAAAGAAACCTTAAGATATACTGATTTTAAAAACTAATAGGAATTGTCTTAAAAGCTAAGATGAATCTTTCTTAAAAACCTTATCTTAAAAGTTAGTCTTTAATTTAATAAACCCTTTCTTACTATTAGTGATTGCAATACCTTTATTTATTACTTTGCACTTATTAAAGAGGTCTTAGTAAAGTATAAATAAACTCTTAATAGAATCCGGATTTTCACTCTTAAGCTAGGCCTACAAGTAGGAATATAAAAATACGATTTTATATAACTTAAGTTCTTTACCTTCCCCTTTAATAAATGCACTTGCTTTTTAAATATTAATATTTAAAAATATTAAAAAAATCTATTTTAAATCTCTT
>JAENRP010000648.1:0-13020 GCA_024741835.1 Diplocarpon mali | reverse complement strand
AAAGTAATATTATAGAAATTGACTCTTAGGCCAGACTTATAAGTAGATTCCTTTAAGGAAAGTGCACTCTTTGCCTTAATATAATTAAGCGAAGATAAAGAGAATAGATAGACTCTTAAGCTAAGATTATAAGTGAAATTTGCGAAAATGACTTTTAAGCTAAGACTATAAGTAGATTATAAAGTATCTTTAAAGATAACTCTTAAGCTAGGATTATAAGTGAATTTAATAGAAATGACTCTTAAGCTAAGATTATAAGTAGATTCTGCAGATTTGCTAATAACGACTCTTAAGCTAGGATTATAAGTAAAATTTATAGAAATAACTTTTAAGCTAGGACTACAAGTGAAATTCGCAAATTCGTTAGAAACGACTCTTAAGCTAAGACTATAAGTAGATCTTACTATTTTTAAGAAATCGACTCTTAAGCTAGGACTGCAAGTAGATCTTGCGGTTTTATTAAAAACGACTCTTAAGCCAGGCTTGCAATTAGAAAATAGCAAGACCTTGAATTACTATTACTAGTTCTTTCTAACTGCTAATAATAAAGTATGAACTAATAATAGGCTATTAAAGCTATTAAAAGCCGAAAGCCTATTAAAGTATTAACTAATATATAAAAGATTTGCATATCTAAAGTTAAAGAAATTAAAAGGCCTATATAAGGTTTTAACCTTAAAATAGAAGATCTAAGTACTAAAGGATCGCTTAATATATCGAATTTATAAGCTAATAAAACTTTAAAATCGAACGCAAATTAAGCTTAATTTATAAAAAGATTTAATACTAGTACTAATATCTATTAATACTATTAGACTATTTATAACCTTAATTAAAGGAAATAATTAGTTTTCTTAAATAATAGATAACTTTACTTAATAAATATAGACTATTTACGCTAAGATCAAATTTAAGCTTATAGAAAAGCTAGAAACTTAAAAAGTAATAAAGGAACGCTAGACCTAGTTAAAGCTAATAGCTATTAGGTCTGATAATATATTAAAGATTAAAGTAAAGCTTAATAAATAGGTAAAATAAGGAGTTTGCTATAAACCAATTGTAATATATAAAGGTTCCTATTAAAATAGTATCGCTAAGCGAAGCATTTAGTAAGTAAAGACTAACTATCGCACTCTATTATATAATACTAACTTACTATTAGAATTCTAGGACTTTGCGATTAAGGCAGACGCATACCTGCGAAATAGAATAAGTAATAGACTAATAGTTAATAGCACTTAAATATCGCTATATAAGGCATATTTTAAATAGAAACTAAGCCTAAACTATATCTGCGTCTTTAAAAGCGTCTACTACTCCTATATTAGCCCAAAGTCCTAACCTATAGGTATAAAGAGTAAGAAGCTAATAGACTAAGGTAGAAAATGTATATTTATTAAGTATATTAAATAGATAATAAAGCAATAGATAGTATATACGCTAGATCTAAGGCAAATAATCATATCCTTAGTAATTAAGTTTAATAAATCTTAAAATAGAAGAGAGCTATCCTTAAAGCTCTATATACTTAAAGATTCGCAAGGTACACTACTTAATAGTAATACTATTAAACTAAACTAACAATCCCTTTCTCTTAGCTTAGGCATATTAAGCGCACTTGCTAATTGACAACCTGCTAATCGCCCAAAGGCCGAATAGACTATTCCTATTATCTGCAAATTACCTAAAGTATAAAACAACTTTAATATCATTATCCCTTTAGTTAAAGCACCTATAGTAAAGGATATTTTTAAAATAGGTATAAGTAATAATAAGCCTTTACTATTAGAAAGCAGTTCCTTAAATAATAAGCCTATAGAACCTATAGCTAAACCTACGTCTTTAAAGAGGAATAGAGACTTAGAACTAGAAGATACCTTAAACAAACGCGAGTCTAAGCGTATCTAAGCTATAATAGTATATAAGATCTATAAGCTCGAACTTTAATAAAGCTTTAATAAAGATAATATATTCTTAACCGCTAAGAGGATAATAAAAATCTCTCTTCTAAAGATGTATAATAAAGCTATTAATAATTTGAAAAATAAAGTAGTATAAAATAAGGCAATCTAAGAAGAGATAAGCTCTCTTATTCCAAATAGCATATAAATAGAAGAACTAACGCTAAAGGACGTAAACCTAGTATTAATAAAGTGGGTCTTTATAATCAAGATATATGCAAATAGAACCCTAGAGTATTATAAGGTAAGGCTTATAGCTAAGGGCTTCTCTTAATAGTATAGAGAAGACTACTTTAATATATTCGCGCTAATAGTTCGCATAGATACCCTTCGCATATTTATAGCAATAGTAGCCGCTAAGGACCTTAAATGCAAATAGTATAATATTAAAAATGCATTTACTAAAGTGATTATAAAGAAACGGATTTTTCTCTCTTAACCTAATAGTATTCCTATATACGCTAGCCACTCTCTTTATATACTCTGCAGTATCTATAGGCTTAAATAATCAACCTATGATTAAAACCTCTTATATAGCTTTACTTTAATAGAAATAGGATTTGTTTAAAGCCTAGCTAACCCTTATCTATTTACCTATATTAAGCGTAGAATCAAATTGCTATTATATATTAATAATATTACTATAGCTATAAAAACAACTACTTAATTAAATTAGTTCTTTATAATAATTCGGAAACGTTTTAATACTAAGGATCTAAGGGGAATTTATAAGATCCTTAGCATCTGCGTCATAAGGAACTATTCCACTTAAGAACTCTAATTAAACTAAGAGCAGTATATTAAGAAGATCCTAGACTAAATAGGACTCTCTACTTATACTCCTAACTTTAAGCTAAAGCATATTCTAATTAAAGGAAAGTATAATAAGTTAGAGCCTATTAATAAAAATAAGTAGAAAGGAGATCTGAAGAAGTACTAATAGGATATTAAAGCAATTATATATACTATAGTATATATAAGACCAGATATTGCCTTTATTATTAGGCAACTTAATCAGAATCTAAAGGATCTGACAATTTAATATAAGAACGCAGTTAAGCGACTTAAAAGATACCTTCGATTAATAATCATATAGAAGGTAAAATATAGACTAACGAAATATATAAGCGCAAAGCTTAAAGTATATACCGATTCTAATTAGGCAAATATAAAAGGTTAGAAAAGTATATCTAAAAGCGTAGTAGTACTATATAGCAGACCTATATTATAAGGAAGTAGGAAGTAGAAATCAATAGCTACTATAAGCACTAAGGCTAAATATATATTAATATTATTAAATTACAAATAAGAATTATAAATCGCCTAAGTTCTAAAAGATATAGGTTTTATTAAATATATTAAATAAGATAAGAACTATATTAATCTTTAAGCAAATAATATAAAAGCGATTGCACTTATAAAGAATCTATACTTATATAAGCAATTGAAATATATTAATATTACTTACTACTTTATTTATAACCTTATTGCAAAGAATAAGTTATTAATTACCTATATCTTAACTGATCAAATAGTAGCAAATGGATTTATAAAGCTACTAAAGATAATTGCAAAGTTTAAAGCGTTTAAAGATATACTAGAATTATAAAAGATAGTAGGGGCTTAATAGACTTAAGGACGACTCTTAGGCCCGCCTTGCGAGTTAGGTTATATAGTCTTATAAAAGAAAGTTTTTAAATCAACTCTTAAGCTTAGACTGCGAGTTAAGTTATATAGTCTTATAAAGGAATGCTTTTAGGAAATTTGACTCCTAGTCCTACCTTATAAGTAGAGTTTAGTAATTCTAATAAAGGTTATTATTAATTGATTATTTTTAATTTAAAGAGATACTTAAGAGTTAGATTAGCGCAAAAGGATAGTTATTATTTTCCTAACTATAGGTTAATTGGAGTAAGGTCTAAGTAGAGGTATTAAGATAGGTGATATAGCTATTACTCTAATATATTATCATATAACCCTACTGCTTAGTTAGTAAGATATTAATACATATATAGCTATAAGGAAGAAAGGGGTAACCTTCCTTCCTTAACTCTTACCAATATATCGACCATTAACCTCTAGAAGCCTCCTTTACCTACTGCGCCGACTCACTTAAGCTTAATAAAGTATTGCGAATCTACTATCTATCAAATTTATAGAATTCAGACTTAAGAGCCTTGATAAGGAGTTCCTATAAACTATACGTTTTCCATTTAAGAAGGGATTTGATAATATCTTTACTTATATAATCATAGTAGCAAAGGAGCCGAGAAATCATATCCGCTTATAAAATACCAAAATCGTAACAAGTTTCCTTATATTGCTTAAAGAAATTAGTAATATTAGCTCTTATAAAGTAAAGAGCACCAAGGGAACTAAGGAAGGGAAAGTGGCTAGTAATAGCCTTAAATGCAGCTATTATCGTTTTATACTAATTATCTAAGTTAATAGAATCTATAAGGGGCAAAGGGGAAGCTTTAATATTGCAAGATTAATTACTAAGAGGAGTACTTCGAAATTTAAAAGGGCTTAAAGAACGCTTAGAATCCAAGTCAATCTTAAAGTAATTAGGATAAGTTTGAAAAGATTTAGATAAAGGGTTAGTAAAAAGTTCAAAATTGCTATTATTTTCAATATTTTCTAATATTAATATTAAAAAAGTAGGTAGCAGTCTTAAATTGTTTAAAGACGTCTTTTTATCCTCTTACTTATAAGCTAGGCCTAAGAGTAGAATTCCGGATTCTACTAAAAGTTTAATCTAAGTTTACTAAGAGATTTTAAGTAGGTGCTAAATAGCTAATAAGAGCGTCGTAACTAATCGTAATAAGATAAGGTTTACTTAATTAAAGACCAATTTCTAAGATAAGGTTTATATGCAAGATTCTTCTTAGCCTTTAGGCCAATTCCTATTAGTCTTTAAAATAAAGGGATCTCTAGAGACGATTCTAAGGCAGTTTTTAAAATTCTATTAAACTAAGGCAGCTAAATTATCAAATTCGGATTTCTAAGGAAACTAAAGATGCACTTCCAGCTAGAGCTTGCGCTTAGTATTACTTAAATACTCGAAACTACTATTATTTAAGGTTACTATTATAAGGTTTATCAAAATTTTCATATTAGAAAGCCGAAAATTCCGAGAATCTCAAAGTTAAGGAAGAAAAAATAGGGGTTTTTTAAAGCAGAGCCGAAAAGGGAAAATCTAAGGTTATTAATAATTGCTAAATAAAAATCGATAGTTCTAAGTAATTAGGCGATTGAAGAGAGAGATATTAATAATTTTCGATACTAATTAAAGTGCTTAAAGGTAGTTTTCAAAGATGTTTTTCAAAAGGCCAGTCTCTTATCTGCGAACCAAAAGATCGATAAGATTATATAAGGACGGAAATCTCAAGAAATCGTCCCTGCGTAAGTCACTAATATAAAACAGAAGGGAGACAATATAAGAATAGGCCTAAGGGAAGACCTAAAAACAAGAGGAGGAAGCACCATAAGCAGGCTCTCCTAAACAAGATATTAGGAACAAGTCCCAAGTATGGGGTATATTCAGTACTTATAGCAACGCGCGCTTATCTCTATATATAGAAGAGGCCCCTTTTTATCCTCCTATCGGCCCTGCCCTATCATATGACTTTTGTCACGTGATACATCCATACCCAGGTCTCTATAGTAAGGCGGTGAATTATAAGAATAGTTCAAAAGGAAGGTAGTCTTTATTATACATTTTAAATAGGTATATTAGCGTCTAGCGCTTTATTCCTAGTCTCTATTAAGGTTGAATTATTATAAAGGTATCTACTATTATTGCTAGCGCGTTTAGTAATAACCTTTATTCTTAAGGGCATTATCTAATAGGTAGTCTAGGTCAAGTTCATCTTTAAAGGCGGCTTCTAGCTAAGTCTATAATCTCGCCAGGGGCCTAAGGGCGTCGGGGTAGTTAAAGTAGAACTTCTTAAGTAGTATAGCTGCGTTCTTAAAGTTATTAATAAGGTACTATTAATCGTTAGGATCCTATCTTACTTAGCTGACTTTATAATAGAGTTACTTTTGCTATATATTAAACGCTAAGATTTGGTCGACTTTCTATTTTAAATAGGTATTAATATAAAACTGAGGGGAGACAACACAAGAATAGGCCTAAGGGAAGACCCAAAAACAAGAGGAGGAAGCACCACAAGCGGGCTCTCCTAGACAAGATGTTGGGAACAAGTCCCAAGTATAGGGTATATTCAGTACTTATAGCGACGCGCGCTATCTCTATATACAGAAGATGGCCCTTTTATCCTCCCACCGTCCTGCGCCGATCATGTGATATATGTCACGAGACCTATCCATCTCAGGTCTCTATATTAATAATAATAGGTTCTATTAATAGGTTGATCTACTTAAGCAAAGGGTTATTAGCAGCTTTCCTTAGTCTATTAGTATAAAAGATATTATATATTCGATAGGATAAGGGTAGGTCTACCTTATAAGAGTAGTAGACTAAGCTAATAATTTTAAAAGGGCCTATAATAAGGAAGTCGAGTTTATCAAAGGGTTGATATATTTTCTAAGCTCTTTTTATAATATATACTAGGTCTCCTAGGCTAAAGTCGGATTAGTATTACTTTTTATTTGCTTATTTAGATTATCTCTCTTAAGCTGCTAATATAGATTCTTAGGCAAATTAGACTGCTTTATCGATTCTTTTGGCCTATGCTTGCGCTTCTTCTCTATTTAGCTTTTCCTAAGTATTTAAGTACTTAGTAGTATAAGTGGTCCAATTAAAATCCAAGCGGGGTTTATAGCTATAATCGACTATAGAAGGGGAGAGGCCAATTGACTCGTTCGGGTAAGTAGCGCCAGCGGCGTCTATAGTAAGGAGTAAGTCGGCCTAATCATCCTAGAAGTAGTTAATAAAAGGGCATAGTCATATATCAATTATCTAATTAATGATCTTAGTCTATCTATCTATTTAAGTGTATTTAGAGGTCGATAGCTAAAGCTTAACCTACGCTAGCGTCGATAACTCATTTATAAAGTCGGAAATAAACTAAGGTCCTTAATTATTAATAATAGTAAAAGGACTCCCTCTAAACCTTTAAATATATTAATAAAATAAGGAGGCGGCGGTCCGCGCAATAGCCTTCTTTATTATTAATAGGCAAATATGCCGCTTAAAGAGTCGGTCAACTATAACAAATATAGTATTATAGCTATTGCTAATTGATCTAAGAGTATAGAAGTCTATAAATAGGTCGTCCTATATATATAAAAGGATAGGCAGTAGTTTAAGGAGTCTTAGCATCTTATCTTAAGGTTTATATAAATATTAGTAGTTATAATAGTTAGTAATATACCTCTTTATATCGTAGTAGTATATAGGCCACTAGTAGTAGTATTAAAGGAATTATATAGTTTTAATTCTACTAAGGTAAGCTATTAATATACTATTATGAATTTGATAAAGTAGGTAAGTGCGGAGATTATCTGATTCTTTAAAAACTACTAGCTTTCTATTATATAAGAGTAGTCCGTCCTTTAATAGGGTCTAAGGAGTCTCTTTTCTAAAAGCTTTCTCTTGCTCTAGTTGCAGCGACTTATAGGTCCGGTTAGCATTAAGGACTTCTTTTATTATCTGGAAATTATTAATAGAAGAGTAGTTCTTAAGTGCTATAGGATTAATTAAAGCTATTATAAGATGATCTTAAATAATACTAATTAAGTTAAGAAGCTAACAGGTTCTTTTAGCTTCTCTTGCAGCTTTCTAAGTAAGCGTGAGTTCGTCTTTCTATAATAGTATATTAGCTATTATATTCTCCTTTCTAAGGCGATAGGTGATCTAATAATTATATCTCAAGAGTATATCTATCTATCGGATTTATCGTTTATTAAAGAGTTTTTTAATTATAAAGTACTTTAAAGCCTTATAATCGGTAATCACTAAGAAGCTTAATACACTTCATAACTCTATATTCTATTCCTTTAGAGCTAGTATAACTGCTAGCATCTCTCTATTATAAATTTTATAATATGATTCCGCATTCTATAATCCTTTAAAGAAGAAGGCAATAAGGTGCTATTATTTATCGTCCTTATCTTTTTAGCTAAGTACTCCAGCTGCCGCTAGGTCTAAGCAATCGGTCTTAATCCTTATTAGTTAATAGTTTTTAAAGTATAGTAAGGTAGGCGCGTTTAATAGCCGCTTCTTTAATTATTTAAATGCGTCTTATTATTCCTTAGTTAGGACGAATATTAGGCTAGTCTCCTTTATCGTTAGCTAATTAAGGAAGCGCGCAATTCGACTATAGGCTTCGATAAATCTCTAATAGAAGTTGCAAAATCTTAAGAATGATTGCACTTATTTCTTTATTAATAGAAAGGTCTATTCTTTAATAACCTTGACCTTAATAGGGTCGACCTATACTCCTTAATTAGTAATAATAAACCTTAGGAATCTAGTGCTAATAACTTCGAATTCGCACTTCTTAATATCGATCTATAGGCTAGCTTCGCATAGTCTATCTAAGACCTATCTAATATAGCGTTAGTACTCTTCTTTAGTTTTCGAAAAGATTAAGATATTATCAATATATATAAAGTAAAAGTCGTTTAAGTATTCTATTAAGATAATATTAATATACTACTAAAAGGTAGCTAGGCTATTGTATAGTCTAAAGGAAAGTACTACTAATTCGAAGGAGCCGTACCTCATCTTAAAGGCTACTTATATTATAGAGTTAAGGTCTATTAAAATACAATAGAACGTATAGCAAATATTAAACTTTATAAAGAGCGTTGTATTCTTAAGTCGGTCGAGGGTTTCTATAATTAAAGGGAAAGGGTACTAGTCTTTTTTAATAAGTCTATTTAACTCCTAATAGTTAATGCAAAACCGCAGGCCGCCTTTAGGTTTCTTTATAAATAAGATAAGCGATAAGAAGATAGCATTAAATAGTTATATAAATCCCTTCTTTAGATTATCTATAAGGTATTCTCTTATCTTTTTAAGTTTAGGCTTACTTATTTTATATAAGTAGGCGGTTTTTATTATTAGTAGTAGTCCTTTGAACTCGATCTTATAATTGATTAGCTATAATAAAGGTAGCGTATTTAAAACACTTTTAGAAAAGCATATAGCTAGGTTGTAAAGGAAGGGTAGTAACTTAGCGCATAACTCGTAGGCCTCTTAAGGTCCTAGAGCATTATACTCGCTAAGCGCATTAGGTTCTTCCTCTTTTATTATATAAATTAAGGTCCTATTTATCCTTAAGTTTAGATAGCGAACGATAGCTTTATATTAAGTTAGGATATAAGGGGTTCTCTTATCTCTTTTTTTAAAGAGGTAATCTAATTCTACGAATATAACCGACCTGATCTTAATATCAATTTAATAAAGGCTAACTCTAAAGGCTGGCCTTAAGATTATTGATATATCTATACTTATTAGTTAAAGGGTATTAATATTAAGTTCCTTTCTTTATTATTTATAGTTAATCAAGCGTATATTAAAGTCCTATATCAGCGTATCCTTAGACTTAGTTGGGAGGTCTTTAAGAGCTTTCGGCGGTCTAAGGATACTAGTCTTATTAAGCTATTACTAGTCTTTCTAATCGGCGTCCTATTAATCTAATTAATAAATGTCAGGCTAATATAGCTTCTTCCTCTTGCAATTAATAATTATATCTTATTCGGCTAGCCACTTGCAACTTAAGATTATATTATATAAGCCTAAGTTAGTAGCTAGGAAGAACTATCCTTTAAAGTTGTATTTATCAATTGTAATATCTATTTATATAACTTATCGAATAGCCTTGCTAGGTTGCCTATCAAATCCTTATAAGGGGATCGGTCTCTTAAGGTAATGAGTTAATAGCTTTAGCTATATAATTAAGGAGAGGAGCATCTTATAATTAATAATTCCTAAGGCGTTAGCCCTGCAGTCTATTAAGGCTATTAGGTTGATATAGTAACCTCTTTAATAAAGTCGGCATTAGGTTACGAATTGCTATCCTTTAATAAGCCTAGATAGGTCGACCGATTCTTAGTATCAGTTGCGCTCTAAGAGTAATACTTAAAATCCTAAAGCGATTCGTTTCCTAATTCCTTTATATTATTTATTATCTTAGTATTATTTTCTAGTTTATTATAACCTTTTTCTACTAGTATAATCTTATATTATTTAAGGCAGTCTTAGCTATAGTGCCCTTTTTATCTATACTTATAATAAGTGTTATTAGGCTTTAGGGTTCGGTTATAAAAGGCGCGTTTATTATCTTTAAGTACTAAAGGTCTAAGGGTAGTACTTAATTCCTTTTAAAGACGACTTAGGGCTTATTTATAGCATAAAGGTCCTATTTATCAAAAGGTAAAGGAGGGCTAATTGGAAGTTTTAGCCTAATTATTGAGCTTAAGTAAGTCGGCGCAGTAGGTAAAGGAGGCTTTTAGAAGTTGATAGTCGATATATTAATAAGAGTTAAGGAAGAAAGGGTACCCCTTTCTTCCCTATAGCTATATACATATTAATATCCTACTAACTAAGCAGTAGGGTTATATAATAATATATTAGAGTAATAGCTATATTACCTATCTTAATACCCTTACTTAAATCTTACTCCGATTGACCTATAGTTAGGAAAATAATAACTATCCTTTTACGCTAATCTAACTCTTAAGTATCTCTTTAAATTAAAAACAATCAATTAATAACAACTTCTATTAGAATTACCAAACTCTACTCGCAGGGTAGGATTAGGAGTCAAATTTCTTAAAAGTGTTCCTTTATAAGACTACGTGACTTAACTTGCAATCTAGGCTTAAAAGTCGATTTAAAAACTTTCCTTTATAAGACTATATAACCTAACTTATAGGATAGGCCTAGGAGTCGTCCTTAAGTCTGCTAAGCCCCTACTGTCTTTTATAACCTTAGTATATCTTTAAATACTTTAAACTTTGCAACTATCTTTAGTAGCTTTATAAATCTATCTGCTACTATTCGATTAGTTAAGATATAGGTAATTAATAACTTATTCTTTATAATAAGGTTATAGATAAAGTAGTAAGTAATATTAATATATTTCAATCGCTTATATAAATATAGATTCTTTATAAGTGCAATCGCCCTTATATTATCTACTTAAAGATTAATATAGTTCCTATCTTATCTAATATACTTAGCGAAACCTATATCTTTTAAAACTTAGGCGATTTATAATCCTTACTTATAATTTGATAATATTAATATATATTTAGCCTTAATACTTATAGTAGCTATTGATTTTTACTTCCTACTTCCTTATAATATAGGTCTACTATATAGTACTACTACGCTTTTAGATATACTTTTCTAACCTTTTATATTTGCCTAGTTAGAATTGGTATATACCTTAAGCTTTATACTTATATATTTTATTAGTCTATATCTTACCTTTTATATAATTATTAATCGAAAGTATCTTTTAAGTCGCTTAATTGCATTCTTATATTAAATCGTCAGATCCTTTAAGTTCTAATTAAGTTGCCTAGTAATAAAGGCGATATCTAATCTTATATATACTATAGTATATATAATTGCTTTAATATCCTATTAGTACTTCTTTAGATCTCCTCTTTGCTTATTTTCATTAGTAGGCTTTAACTTATTATACTTTCCTTCGATTAGAGTACGCTTTAGCTTAAAGTTAAAAGTATAAGTAGAAAGTCCTATTTAGTCTAGGATCTTCTTAATATATTGCTCTTAATCTAACTAGAGTTCTTAAGTGGAATGGTTCCTTATAATACAAATGCTAAGGATCTTATAAATTCCCTTTAAATCCTTAGTATTAAAATGTTTCCGAATTATTATAAAGAACCAATCTAATTAAGTAGTTGTTTTTATAACTATAGTAATATTATTAATATATAGTAGCAACTTGATTCTATACTTAGCATAAGTAAATAGATAAGGGTTAGCTAGGCTTTAAACGAATCCTATTTCTATTAAAGCAAAGCTATATAAGAGGTTCTAATTATAAGCTGATTATTTAAGCTTATAAATATTGCAAAGTATATAAAGAGAGTGGCTAGCGCGTATAGGAATACTATTAGGTTAAGAGAGAAAAATCCGTTCCTTTATAATCGCTTTAGTAAATGCATTTTTAATATCGTACTATCTGCATTCAAGGTCCTTAGCGGCTACTATTACTATAAATATACAAAGGGTATCTATATAAACTATTGGTATAAATATATTAAAGTAGTCTTTTCCATACTATTAAAAGAAGCCTCTAGCTATAAGCCTTGCCTTATAATGCTCTAAGGTTCTATCTATATATATTTTAATTATAAAGACCCACTTTGTTAATACTAGGTTCACGTCCTTTAGCATTAGTTCCTTTATCTATATGCTATTTGCAATAAGAGAGCTTATCTCCTCTTAGATTGCCTTATTCTATACTATTCTATTCTTTAGATTATTAACAGCTTTATTATACGTTTTTAAAAGAGAGATTTTCATTATTTTCCTAGCGGCTAGGAATGTATTATCTTTATTAAAGCTCTATTAAAGTTCAAGCTCGTAGATCCTATATGCTATTATAGCTTAAATACGCTTAGACTTGCATTTATTTAAGGTATCTTCTAATTCTAGGTCTTTATTCTTCTTTAAAGATATAGGTTCGGCTATAGGTTCTATAGGCTTATTATTTAAGGAACCGCTTTCTAATAGTAAAGGCTTATTATTACTTATACCTATTTCGGGAATATCCTTTACTATAGGTGCTTTAACTAAAGGGATAATAATATTAAAGTTGTTCTATACTTTAAGTAATTCGCAAATAATAGGAATAGTCTATTCGGCCTTTAGGCAATTAATAGGTCGTCGATTAGCAGGTGCGCTTAATATACTAAAGCTAAGAGAGAGGGGTTATTAGTTCAGTTTAATAGTATTACTATTAAGTAGTATACCTTGCGAATCTCTAAGTATATAGAGCTTTAAGGATAGCTCCCTTTTATTTTAAGATTTATTAAACTTAACTATTAAGGATATAATTACTTGCCTTAGATCTAGCGTATATACTATCTATTGCTTTATTATCTATTT
>JAENRP010000647.1:0-13050 GCA_024741835.1 Diplocarpon mali | reverse complement strand
TATATATAAGACTAGATATCGCCTTTTTTTTTTTTTTTTCCTTTTAACGTGCTTTATTAGTTCTAAACTATATAGCACGGCTAGTCTACTAGCGTGTCTAATTGTATATATATAGTATCCTTTCCACTATAACTGCTAATATTCATTTAGGAATAGGCTCCCTAGCGAAAAATTCGCTTAAAAGAAAATAAAAAATAAAAACAAACTATAACGCTTAAATAAAAGAAAGGTTTTTTTAAAAGAGATTAATAGGTAGTTTAAACCACTTATTAGGATTCTTTATCAGAATAGTATTGCGAATCAAGAGCTATAATAGCCCTTATTTCTCTATCTAAGTACCACTAATGCGTACAAATCTTAGTTTCTTTTAAGAATATTAAGAAGTGTTTAATTCCAGTTTTTATTTTAAATAGTAAGGGTAAAGATAGCTCTTTAAATCCCTTATATTCTTCTTTTATTTTCTATATAAGAGTATATCTTTAATTACAGTACTCTTTATAAGAAAGAATTAAGTGGATTGGAGTTTCTCTATTACTATAAATATAATAGAGGTTTTAAGTTATACCTATTCTTTTTAAGTAAGACTTAATATACCTATAGCCTAGTTTCAATTGAAAGAAGGCGCTAGCAGTTTCTTTTAAAGTACCTATAGGTAGAGAGATCTATTTTAATATTCTATAAGAATATTAGGTTTTATAACTTTTTAAGGAAGTAGAATCGAGGTTATTTTAAATAAATAGAGATATTTCCTGCTTTTTGATTTCACTTATTTTTACCTTTAAAAAGGCAAAAGAAGTATAATCAGAAGAAGGAGTAGTTTTTATAGCTTATTTAGCTAGTTTATCTGCTTTTTTATTTCCAATTATATTAGTATGCCTTAGTATCCACTTAATTATAATACTAGCTCCTTTACTAATTAAAGTCTTAAAAGTAGTAATTGGAGTAATTTAGTAGTTTTATCCTAGGCTATTTAAGGGAGTTTTTAATCTTTAAATAGCCGCTTAGTTATTTGAAAAAATTGTAAAAATATCCCCTTCTTTTGCTATTAAGCTTGCTTTTGAGATTGCCTTAGCTATAGCTTTAAGCTCTCTATTATAGACTAATTCTGAATTTCTAATATTTACTCTATTAGAGTATTCTAGTAATTTTAGAATGAATAGGTCTTTATATAAATATAAAGTATAGCTATAACCAACTCCATTCCCTTTAGCTATTTAAGAGCCGTTAGTATAAATCGATAAATTATTAGTATTAAAGATATTTTATAAATACTATAGGTATTGTACTACTTCTTCTTCTTTTAGTAGTTTAGATATTTCGATATTATAAGGCACTTCCTTTTCTTATAGGGCAAAATAAAAGTGCCTTATAATCTCTAATGAATCTAAATTGATTAAGAAGTATATCAATTTAATTAAGCTTTTAATTTAAAAAGAGGATTTTATATAGAAATTTTCATTTGCGATAATTTCCTCTTCTTTAATTATTTAAATTGTTTTTTAAACTTCTACCCTAATAGGGTGTTTTAAGCTTAATTTTAAGGAATAGAGTGCGTAGCGTCTAGCACTATAGTTTAGCCTTATCTATAGTAGTAATAGGGCCGATTCTAGTTCCATTAGGATAAAAGGGGCTATTTTAAAAACCCTTAATATTTTTCTATAAGCTAGATTTTATATAGCTTATAGTGGTTTTAGAATCGCCTTATTTTTATATTAAGGTTTCTACTAAAGTATAGAACTATAATCTATAATACTTATAACGTAGGCTAGGTATAATTAACGTATTGCAAATAGGAAGAGACCTTTTATAATAGAAGCTAGTCTATTTATATAGTATAACATTTGCTTTCCTTAAGAAGTCCTAATTGCTCTATATTCTTTAAATTGTAGATTTGAGTCGAAATAAATCCCTAACCACTTAATTAACTTTTTTAAAGCTAATATAGTATTATCTGGAAGTCTAATTGATAGGGGATTTCTATAGGAAAAATGAATTAATTCTGTTTTTTCAATATTAAAGCTAATTAAATATTGTTCCCTTAGATTAATTAAATCTTTTACCTCTCTTTTAAGAATTTTAATATTACTCTTAAAACTTGAAGAAGAGGCTATAAGACTTAAATCATCTATATAAGACTATAGTTTAATGTTTTAGGATTTAAATAGGTCTCGAATATAAATCAAGAATAAAATTGGTGAAATAGGACTTCCTTAGGGAATACCTGTATTGATAGACTTAAATTCCTCTGTTTGGTTATTAAAGGTAAGTCTAAGAGTACGGTCTTCTAGGAACGATTTAACCTATGTGATAAGACTAATAGGGAGATTTAATGAAACTAGAATCTGTAATAGTCTGTTTTTCGCAATGTGATCAAATGCGCCCTTAATATCAAGGAATAGTACACTTGTTATCAGCTTATTCGTCTTATTCAGCTGTGGTGCGGTCGGCTGGAGGGCCTTCATTAGGTCGCTTAGGAGGCTCGCAGAAGTAGGGGAAGATGATTAATCATATTATTTTCTTATATATATATAGTAAGGAGACTTCGAAAAGAAAAGGGAGAGTCTATGACTTAGTAGAGTCATATAGAAGGTCTTTAGAATAAGTAAAGACTCTGCCTATTCTATATGATATACCCCTTAGTTAGGCGATGCTTTTAGAATTGCTTAGCTATATAGATAAAATAAAAGAAAGAATAGCAATTGTAAAGAAAAGAGGCTCTATCTTATATACTGCCCTTTTAAAGGTCGTTCCTTTTAAAATAAGAAGGGTTGCTATAAGTAATAAGTGTTCTTAGGAATCTTCGCGATTCTATACTAGTACTCTATTAGGCTTTTTATAAAGTATTTCTATTATAAAGGTTCTCCTTCCCTTCTTTTAAAAATAACCCTCCTTCTTTATTTAAAATATCGTCTTTATACTAATAATTTTAAATATAAAAGGAACTCCTACTTATTATAGCCTTAGCTGCCCTTATAAAGTAAGACCCTTAGAGTCTTATACCCTATATTATACCAACTTTGCGCTAAGTTGCTAGCGCTCCCTTAAGAGCTGCAACCCTATCCTAGTCCTCTTAGCGCCTGCTAGGAAATATGCCGCTGCTGCTATTGCCCTTACCGCCGCCGCCGCCCTTGCTACTGCTGCCACTTAAGAGCCCTGCCCTTACTATGCGCTATATACCTAAGCCTATAATAGAGCGCGATAACGCATGCGTATATTATATTATATATAAAAGTATTAGCAATTTCGATTATTAGTGCTTTAATAGCACCTTTAGTATATATTGCATTTATTATATAATACTAAGTAATAGCTGCTAATAGGCCAGCGGACCTCTCCTTACCTTTTAAGAGGCTATTATATCGGCCTATGCCTATAGTGCCTTTAAAGAAGAGGTAGCACTATTGCTTAATATAGTAAAGGGTGCGCTTTAAAGCTTTTATAATATATCTTATTAAGTTTTATTAAGTTTTAAGCTAATTTAAAAGATAGGAGCGATTAGACCTTAATATTAAAAGGGCCTACTACTTCCGCAAATGGTAGTACTGCTGCCTCTCTTACTCTTAGCGTACTATTCCTATTCGCTCTTAGCCCTTCTGGCTTAAACCCATTCGCCCTTGCTATTACTGCCGCCGCTCCTATCCCTTTTGCCTTTGCTATTGCAGCTGCTGCTATAGTCTCCCCTTTCGTCTCCCTAGCCCTTGCTATCGCTATACCTATCTTTGCCTTTGCTGCCCTTGCTCCTACCGCCCTTATCGCCGCACCTCCTACTATCGCCCTTGCTATTACTAGTATATTTGCCAATAGGCCTCTGGCCAAGAGAGTACTAGTAGGCCTCTTTTAGAAGGAGATCTATATAGAGCTTATAGCTATAGCGTCTTAGCTCCTGGCCTTAGCTAGGAGAATCTAAAAGAGGGTTGCGCCTTATAATAGCAGCTTAAGAATATTACCTATTTTATATTTTTAAAAAAGGAGAAGCTTTTATAGTACGCTTTATAAAAGAAAATAAATAAATATGATTATAAAAGAGTAAAAGCTTATAAGTATAAGTCTTTGAATAATAAGTGACTACTTGCTAATAAGTGCGAGTTGCTAAACGATTATTTAAAAGCTTTAAAGGTTTAATAAACAAATAAAGCTCTTAAACTTCTAGCGGTTTAGATTCTTAGTAAGCCTATCTGCGTATATCTTTTTAATAAGAAGGTAGATTATTTAAAAGCTTTCTCTTTAATACTATTAGCAGATTTATATATTATTGATTTCGATATATTAAAGGCTTATTTTAATCTTTTTATTTTCTATAATAATTAGCCGAATTATTTATTAATTATTGTAATATATATTCTATTTAAAGAGGGAGTCTATGCGAATCTCCTTAAAGAGGCATTTTATAGCTATTATCTCCTTTATAGTAGAAACTATACTATAGAGTTCTACTTTAATAGAAGAGAGTATAATAGTCGCTTAGCGATTCGCTTTTTAAATAATCGGTCCTTTAAATAGGAAGAAGATATATCTTTAAAAGGATCTGTAGGTCTTTTAATCATTTTTAAAAGAAGTATCTAAAGACGTAACTAATTAATATTCCTTAGCCTTAAAGCTATAAGCAATTCCTAAGAAGCGTATACTATATAAGTATTAAAGCGTTTAATCCGCAGCTAAAAGGTGCTTAAAGCTTAGATTAATTAGGAAGAAAGATAGTTAAAAGGCTATAAACGCAATGTCTAAGTGTATTATAATCGCTATATAAAGAATAAAGTCTATTTTCTCTTAGTACTCCTTTACCTTTTCTAAGGAAGCTTATCCTAAGTTCTTAATAAACTCCTTCTTTAATAGTAGAGTACTAGGCACTCTTCTTATATTAGCTTTAAACTTTTAAGTGATCTTTTTAATATAGGTATTATAAACTAAGGAGATCCTCTTTACCTTCCTATTCTAAATAATCCTTACTTTAAAGAACTAGAAGATATCTTTTATAATAGTAAGCTTATATGCCTTCTTTAAGTCTTTAATTAGATAAGTCGCCTAATCTAAGTTAAAGGCCTTATATAATACTTGAATATCATTAATATAAAATGCTATAAAGATTATACGATCCTTTATTATAAAAATATAAGGCTCCTCGCCTAGTAGCTTAAGTTAAAGGCCCTTAAGCATTTCTACAAAGTTCTTATACTATAGCACTAAAGAGTCTTTTGGCCTATAGAGTGCGCGGTCCAGTTCTACTACTATACTAAGGCGCTTAAAGCCATTTAATAGAAAGCATATGACTAAAGCACTCCTTAGGTCTCTAGGAGCGTTAATAAACGTATTAACGATATCGAACTGCTTTACTTCTATATTAAAGTATATAGTAAGTGCTATTAGTACCTTAAAAGACCTTGTTATAAGTGTAGTTGCATAGGTTAAGAAAATTAAAGCTTTATTTTAAAGATCCCCTTATATAATTAGCTATAATTGGCACTTTAAAAGCTTGCTAGAGCCATTGACCTTATAGGTAAAAACCCATTTTAATAGTATCGGCAAAGGCTTTAAGTAGTCCTTTTATATAATTCTTTAGCAACTTTAAGATTCTAGATTCCTAATCTCTTAGCGCCCTCCTTCCTTAAATCGTTTGCTAAAAAGGTACTTCTTTAAGTCTAGCTATCCTTTTAAAAGCTTTAGTAAAGAGCTTTAATACTATAGGCGGTTAAGAGACTATGCTTTATCCTTTGCCTAACTATTAACTGCAGCTTTAACGATTATATAAACTATTAAATAGTCCTTCCTATCCTTCCTTATCTATTCGTTCGCTTAAAAGGTTAATATAAACTCTTATATATATAAGGAGTAGGGTAAATTAATATTGCTTTAAAAGAGCATATGCTTTAAAGCAGTAGCGTATACTTTTAAAGTCTCCTATTACTTAATGCTTAAGTATCTCTTCCTCTTTTGCTTAAAAAGAGGGAGTTCTTCTTTGCGCTTTTCTCTATAAGTCTCCTTTTCTATTTTTATTATTACTAGAGGTTCCTTTAAGAGTCTAGGTAGCTTTGTCTTTTAAACTTAAAGTCTTTAAGCTAGTATTATAACTTAAGGTATTATATTATTAAAGCCTACTCCTTTTATTAAGTCGCTTCTTATAAGACTGTTAAAGCTCCTCTTAGATCTTAGTAGTAATACCTCTAGCTTTCTATTAGAGTTTACTAAGGCTTGCCTTTATAATTGAAGACTTTGTTTTAAAGCCCTTAAGCTATTTCTATTCTTATATAGAATAGTAGCTAAAGATCTGCCGATCGCCTTATAAAACTCGTCTTTAGAGACTCCCTTAGAGTCGTCTATAGTTCCTTCTTTAATAGGGCCTTTATAAGGAATTATCACCCCTAAGCTTTAGTTGCTATTTGCCTTTTTAAAGACTGGTAAAGTAGCTTCTAATTCGCTTGCTTCTACCCTTAAGTTTCTAAGTAGGTCTTTTAGAGAATTTGGATTTAAGTTAAGGCCTTTAATATTATTAGTTAAAGGCTATAGAGTAGCATTAGTCTATAATATAGGCTCTTCTTATATAGTAGCTTCTTTTATAGCAATTGCATTTAGCTTTATAATAAGCTCTGATTCTTTGAAAATGCCTTCGAACTTAGCGTTCTAAGCTCCTTCTCCCTTTTTAATCAATTTAAGGGTTATCTTAAGTTCCTAGCGCAATATAAGGTTTATGCGCTTAGCTTTTAGACTATAAAAGAGAGACTTATCGAATTCGATATTATAAGTTATTATTACTTACTAAAGTATAGGAACTTAGATTCTATAAATATTAAAGATAATATATCTAATTAAGTAACTCAAGTGCCCTTATAGTTTAATTTTAAAGGTTCGGTAGTCCCTCCTTACCTCCTTCTCTTTAATTAAAAGGTATACGTAAGCACTATATATATAAACGTAACTCCAGTCGGGCTTTAAGCTTACTATTATCTACTTAATAAGCAATAGCTTATAGAATCGAAAATACTGCTTAAACTAACTATAGAAAGCCTTGCTTAATAAGATTATCTTCTTTTTAGTAAGTAAGGAGATATTATAAAGGTATATAGCAGCCTTTATAACCTTTGGCCAAAGGCTTGCTAAAAGCCTAGTATAGATCCTTATTTTAATAAAGCGTTTAATCAACTCCTTTCCTACTTGCTCTATGCCTCTATTAGGTTAGTATATATAAGTAGAAGTAAGCTCTAAATCAATTCCTTCCTCTTTTACCTATCTTTAATACTCTATAAGAGAGTCTTCCCTTAAGGAGATTACTAAAGTGTTATTATCTTGCCTAATCTTGCAAATAGAAAGTCTATATTAGTATTTCACTTATACTTTAAAGGCCTAAAGGACCTCTATAACTATATCTTTGCCCTTCGATCTTAATAGAAACGTCTAAAGTATACTGCTATACTTATCCTTAATTAAAAGAACCTATAAGTAACTATTATATAAGTTATTTAAAAAGTTAAAGAGATCTTAGGAGATCCTAAAGAAGGGCTTTAGAGATCGGTTCTTAAAGGTAGCGTAAGAGATAACTTACCTAGCAGACGCTACTACGCATATAAGGTACTTTAGCCTTTATATTCCCTTGATCTTTACTCCTTTGGTATACTTGACTAGCGCTTAAAGAGCCTTTGCGCCTAGGTAGCTAGCGTAAAGGTACTATATATACGCATTATTATCCTACACCTTAGTAAGCATATAGCTAGACTAGAACCTATTATAAAGTATCGTCTTAGCTATAAGGAATGCTATTAAGGCAGAGAAGTCATATTAAAGCATATTTAAGAGATTTAAATAGTTAATAGGCTTATATTTAAAGAAAACGAGATTATAGCAATACTCTAATTAAGCTTACTTTATAGAATCTGCGATACTCTTAGAGCGCAAAGTAAGGTCTACCCTAGAGTATTAAAAACCCTTATCCGTAAAGAGCCTCTTTAAGATAATATTAGTAGTAAACTCTTTTATAATAGTAATATTGCATAGCGTCATTCCTATAGGAGAGCTATTATGCTATAAAAGAGAGTCTACTATATATCTATTACCTCTTTTAATAATTAGGAGTCTTAAGGTACTTGCTTTAATATATTACTGCAAGTCGCTAGAAGGCTTAAAGGTGCCTGCGATAAGTAAATCCTTCGAATTAATAATATAAGTAGCTGCGCAATTGTTAAAGAGCGTACTTAAGGAGAGCAGGTAGCGTTCTAGCTTAAAGAGGTAATAAACGTTAAACGATTCTTCAAAAGCGTCGAAAGCAAAGGGATCTATTACTATAAAGACTAGTAAGTTTTCCCTTTTGCTTAAACTATCCTTCCTAAAGGCTAAAGCCTTTCCTTTAAATTTGTCAATTGCTATTACTATAATATCATTCTCCTTAAGCTATACTTAAAGACCCTTGAACTAGTCTCTTGCATTTAACGCCTTTTATATTCGTAAGACCTCCTCTTGCAAAGGGAGAGCCTTTATATTTTCCTTACGCCTATCTATAGTATATAATAGTTTCCGATAGTCCTAGGGCTTCTAATAGTGATTAGTAGAGCCTTTATAAGGGCACTTAGGCCTAATCTCCCTTCTAGAGCTTATAGAGCGATTTTAAAAGCTACTCGCTAAAGCCTACGAAGTGGTTTCGGCATCTAGGAAAGACTTTTAAGTAGTAAAAACTGCTAGCCCTTTATTATCAATCGCTCTATTAGATTTAATACCCGCTAGGGCGCAGTTTAGCTATATTAGGTTATGCTTACATAAGGTTCCCATCTACTTATTAATGATTATTTCCTCCTTTAAGCGAGTCGCCTAACTTAGATTAATCTTTATTATAATTAAGTTTTAAAAGTCAATTACTCTTAGTCTCCCTTTGATCTTAGGAAAACTGTATTATTCTACTAGGCGGTATGCCTCCTACTACTCCCGGATCTACTATTAAGTATTAGTTCTCCTAGTCTTGCCTTAGCGTAGTATATCGCAGTACTAGAGCCTTATCTAAGACTGAATAGCCTTATCGGAAGGCGCAATATTATACTTTAAAATGGATACTAAGCCTTAGAGTAAGAGTTACTAGTTTACTAAATTAGCATATAGGTTATTAATAGTAATTCCACTTATAGGAGTATCTCTATTAAGTATTAAGGAAAAGAGCTTCTTAACCTAGATTTAAGCTTAAGCCATCGCAGAAGCTAGAAGCGTTCTATCGACAGTCTTAGAGACCTATTCTAATAGTAGCTTATAGTATTTACGTTAGGTCTTCTAAGTCTCCTTACGCATAAGGTGCTCCTTTATTAGGATTTTATATTCGTCTTTAATATCTTTATAAAAGGCCTATAAAAGAGGAGCTTTTAACAGATCTCCTAAGGGAAAGCGGGCGTAAATCTGTTCGGCCGGAGTAGCTATATACTCTTTATACAACCTTGCGTATACTATACAAAGGTTGGCCGTTTCTAATTCCTTAAGCTCTTATATAAAGGGAGCTTAAGGCTTAGTCTTTATAATTAACTTGAATAGGAGTCTTAGATCGGCAAAAATAGTAATATTATAAAGCTTAGTAAAGAATATATATTTATTAAACTACTTTACTTAAGAGGCAGAGGTAATAAGGCAAGGCTTAAAGATGCTTAAGGCGTTAGATATATTAAATAGAGTCTAGTGAAAAAGGTTAGGTATATAAATGAAGTTTGCAAATAAGGTTCGATTAGAAAATGGAGATTTATTAATTGAAAATAAAAGTCCTTTAAATTATTATAAATACTCGAAAAGTCGGTTAAGAGCTCAAAGGGCCTTTTAGCCAGTTATATGCAAAGAGAAAGCATATTAAAGTGCTTATAGGGCTTATAACTATAGTGCGGTCGGCTAGAGGGCCTTTATTAGGTCGCTTAAGAGGCTCGCAGAAGTAGGGGAAGATGATTAATTATATTGTTTTCTCATATATATATAGTAAGGATACTTCGGAAAGAAAAGGGAGAGTTTATGACTTAGCAGAGTCACGTAGAGGGTCTTCAGAATAAGTGGAGACTCCGCCCATTCTGCACGACATCAGCTCTACTTCATTTTGCAGGAGTAGAGCCGCGTCAATAGCCGATTTATATAATCTACTACCAATTTGAGAATGGTATAGTAGAATAGTAATTTCGGCTAAATGACTAAGACGCTAGGCTAGTATTCTTTCAGAAATTTTACTAAGATAATTAAGCAGTAATATAACTCTATATGCTTTTGGTTTTGAATAGTCTGGTTTTTTAAACTTCTTAAGAATAAATCCAATAGCTTGTTTCTATGCTTTAAGGTAGTAGCCCTGGTTTATTAAGGACGAATAGACCTTAAAAAACACTTCTGGAATAGCTAAATAAGCTTGAATAATTATTTCTTATATAATAAAATCTAGTCCTAGGATTTTACCCTTTATCTTTGAAGTATACGCATTTTTAATTTTAATTTGCGTTAATAATAGCTAACTTTACTTATTACTCTTATTTGAATAATTAATGTCATTTTCTAACTCTTATAGATTTGGACTATTAGAAATAGGTAGAGTTGGAAAGAGAGTACTTTTAAAGATATTATACTTTTTTTAGAAAGTCGATTTAAGCTCTTAAGTATTAGAGTTAAATAAATTAAGGATTAATTGAGAGCTTAATCCCTTAGTATATAATATAGCTTTGAATATTTACTAAGAGTCCTCTTTTTCTAAGAATTGGTTCTAGTGCTTTGTTTTTGCTATTTTAATTGAATTAAAATACGTATTTTTAGCTTGTTTTAATTCTTATTAAAAAAGAGTATACCTTAAAGATTTGCTTTTATAATAGAATTGTTATATGATTTTATATAGATTTTTTAAATCCTTATTCCACTAGGGTTTACTATTTATAGATAACTTGGATTTAGGTATTACATTATCTATAGCTTCTATGAATTTTATAGTAAAAGTATTTACTAGGTCTTCTAGTTCTTCATTTATATTAAAATCTTTAGAATATTCGAAATTTAAGAAGACGTTTTTGATTGTCCTTTTAAATTTTTCCTAATTTAAATTTTTTATATTATATTATAGAACAGTAGGGTAAGACCTAGTATTACTAGTACTAGTAGTAATAGTAAATAGAACCCTGAAGTAATTAGAACTTAGATCTAGTATAGTTTGCCAGTCTACGATTTTATTTACTATTCCTTAAGTAGCAAATGTTAAATTAATAATAGAAGGAGTTATTATATTTAATCTAAAATAAGTTCCTTCCCTTAGAGTATTTAATAGATATAAAGAGTGTTTCTCTATAATATCTAATAAAATTTGAGCGCAGTGATCAGTTTCTCTAAAAGGGTCCTATTAAAGGTAATATATATTAAAGTCTCTTAAAAATATTAAATCCTTAGAAAATAATACTAATAAACAGTCTCTTTTTAAGAATTTAATATTATTCGGCATTTTAAGGTAACTTGCATTAAAGACATTAATTAATTAAATATGAAAAACGTCTATAATAATATAATTAAGATCAATTAGTAAGCTAAGCGCTAGCATAGCGTATATTTTATTTAAAATATAAAATAATATTCTAGGCTTAAAGGAATTTTGATTTAAAAGGATTTATTTAAAACTAGAGTATACAATAGATCTATATAGTAAATCGTTCTCTTATATAATCTAAGGTTCTTAAATCGCAATTAAATCAATAGATAATTCTATAGCTATTTATAAAACGTGCTCTATAGTAGGCGAGCTTTTATTTACGTTAATTTATAAGTATTTATTCCTAATTTTTATTAATAGTAGATAGAGCGCCGAATCGATTTATAGTAGTAGTACTACTAGTAGTACGTTTCTCTATAGATTTATTTTTAATTGTAATAAAAACTTTATATAACTTAAAATCAGCCGAATGTGTAGTTTCTTTGCAATTAGCGCATTTAATACTAATATGCTTGCACTTAGTATTTACCTTATAAATATTATAAGTATAAGCCTATCTTATATAGTTGCCTTTATATAGGGAGCATTTTAGTTCTCTTTTATAAAGAACCTTTAAATGGCTAAATCTAATATAGGTTTTATACTAGTATATACTATTAGTATCTATATATTTAATGACTTTTATTAAAGCGCTATTAATATATAGTCTTTTGCTTATAGCTCGCTTAACTTGATTTTCATTTGGAAAAGAGATAATAATTATACTACTCTTATATAAACCAGAGTTACGTTTCTCTTTTAAAGTAGCCTAATAGGATTTTCCTACTAAGGTAAAACCCTTATTAAAGGTTTTAATCTCTTCTAAGACTAGCTCTAAGTCTAAGTTATACTTTATATTAAAATCTGTAAATAGAATACTATAAATAGCTACTTTGTACTATAGCTCTCCCTTTTTAAGGCTAGTTAATTAAGGAAGCACCCCTTTAATAATAGCCTTATTTAAAATTAAAAAATCAATACTAAACGTAAGAGTAGTAGTTAAAATAATAATTCTATATAAAGATAAGGATGCAGTAGCAATTACTAAATCACTAAAACCGTTCTTTTTAAAAGTAGTATTAATTCGATTATATAAAGCAATTAATGAAAAAGAAGTAATTAAAGCTAGAGGGGACTATAGAAGGGTATATCTCTTAAAAAGGATTGGCTTACCGTTTCCCTTTGGCTTATTAGGCCTTGAATTCGCAGTAGGGTTCCTAGGGCTACCTGCAGCCCTAGCCCTATTCCTATTAGCGCCACTTATACTAGTACTACTAGTAGTAGTACTAGTACTATGATTTGCAATAGTAGCTATAGTAGCTATTGCTACTGACTTGATTGCTTAAGCATACGTTTTTAGCGTTTGCTCGATTTTCTATATTACTCTCTTTAAATTAGCTACTTATATAGCTAGAATTGTAGAAGTGTTTTTAATACGATTATACTCTATATACTTTTTAAAAACCTTAAGTAAATTAAGTAGTTTTATCTGTTTTTCTCGAGAATTAGTTGCTAAGTATACTTTAATAAAGAGGTCTTTTACTTAAAGTATAAGCTTAGTTGATTCGTTAGTACTAATACTACTAGCGTCGTTTTAAAAGGAGAAGTCGATTCTA